>VZRR01001456.1:1184434-1343055 GCA_013398015.1 Oreocharis arfaki | reverse complement strand
CGAGACGGCCGGTGAGTGGGGCCGGGGGCGCGGGGCGGGAGCAGGAGGAGGGCAGCGCGGGCCCCTCGGGGCCCCCCGCCCGAAGGTGGGAAGGGAGCGGGCGGGGGTCCTGCTTTTCCGGTGGAGAATAAAACTCCCGTGTTTGCGCTTGGGCTCTCGATGCTTGTTTTGTGCTTCCGACCCTTTCGCTTTCTCTCCTGGCGGGAGCGCTGGTACTGGTCCCCGAGAGGTGCCGCGGATGCTGCGCCTTGCCCTTTGGAGAGGCCAACCTAGCCTGGTTCTCGCGGCTGCTCCCGTCCTCCGCAGCCGGGTGTCGCCTGGGGGCTCGGGAAAACCGAACGGGAAGGGGCTTTTCTCCCTTGAGCACTAACGCCGGTGGTGTTACACAGCCGCCTCTTGACCAGGCAAAACTGAAAGTCCCCCCTGCAGCCACTCTGCCCGAGTTGGCTGGCTGGCAGGACTCCAGCAGATGTGTCTTTGAGTAAATATTGTAACTCTTTTTCCCCGGACAGCCATCTGCTTGTTTGAGGCTATAGTGTTGTAACTCTTCTTGGTGCCTAGAACAAGGAAACCATTAGTTTAACTGCAAATCCAGACGAGAAGAATTGGCGTGTAGAACCCCTCCTTAAGTAAGTTGGGCTTTGATCCACAGGTCTTTCCCTATTCTCCGCTCTCCAAAACAAGTTACAGGCTACTATTGTGTGCACAAACCAAAGCTTCAGAATAATAAGTGACAGTACATAAGGCCTTGCAAGTACAGCTTCGTTTCTAAATGAGAAATTGGAGTAAATGGTAGTTCTGTATTATAGTGATGTGAAGGTATTCTTGTCTAGTGTGACCAAGTTGATACAGAAATATGGAGTCTCTCTTTGGTGGTGTTATTGGATTCGAGATTTACAGTGTCATTACCTATTTACACAAGGAAATGCATTGGGAGGGCTTCCTGACTCTTTTAAAGTATACCATTCCTTTAAGAAAATAAAGCCATTTAAGAGCTGCTTCTGTCTGGAAAGTAGTCCTTGCATGTGTGGTTGCACTGTGTACTCTGCCCTTATTTGGATTATGCTGTAGATGGTAGGAGTTCGGTAAACACAAATGCTTGAGGGTCTTAGGTTTTGTTTTATTTCAGTGTAGTGTAGCGTATGGCCTTTTCTAATGAATATATGGCAAGACCTCGCAAGATGAGGGACAAATGGACTGAACAATAGACCTCAATACTTGAAACATTATGTGGTCTGACATCAATGGGAGATGAGGGCACTCGCTGCCTTCCAGAATGGGACCCATGATGGCTTCGTATGGTTAGAGTAATGCTCATTCTTGTCTTCTTGAGAAGATGGATTAATGGTACTGGGCTACTAGCACTCCCCAGCCTTAAAATGAAAGGTGTAAAACATGAATGGTAGAAAAAAATGAAGTAGATGGTGGACATAGTAATAGTCTTCATTTTTAAAATGCAAGTTGGAATTGAAGAATGTCTCACAACACTGAGCTCTTGAGGGAAAAGTAGTTTGATTGGCAAAGTGAGCTATATCCTCTTTGACTGACTGTGTTCAGGAAGCTTATCTGAGTTAAACTAGCATCTGTGTAGGGAAGGATGTTTCTCTTATGTGATGGATTTTAAAATGCTATTACTTTCATTTATCAGTGGTAATAAAGAGCTAGCTTTGAGAGTTATGGATTTGTTTTCCTTGTGATAAAAATGTTTAAAAATTAGTTCACAGGAGATTGCTGACAGCGAGATTAATTAAGAATAAACTATAGAAAGACAGTGGACCTGAGCCTTCAAATACTGTTGTGTATATTCCAGCATTACTCCCCTAAAGAGGTGTTATGGTCATTAGTCCTGAGACTGGTTGTGTGCCCACTGAAAGCCTCTGGTAATTCCTGGTCTTTGTGTGAGTTTGTCCTGGATGTGGTATACAAAGAGTTAATGTGTGAGGGTAACTGTGGTAGAAGGGTTCTTGTTTGAACATGTGTTCAGCTATTTTATTGGAGTCAGTTTTATTCTAATTATCTCGCTGTAGGAAGTTTGACCACCCCTCTGCTCTTCTCGTGCCATTTGGGAGTTTTACTCCATTTCACTGGAGATGGAGTAGGTGGATGAGTCAAGTCACTTTTTGTTTTTTGGATGTACTAGTAAGATGTAAATGAGGCAGTGAGAAGTGTTGGGTTCTGTATTTAAAATACTGAAGTGAGATAGTCCGTGTTATGTATGCCTTTATTCTTAAAAGGAAAAAATATTTATCTTAAACATCCCTTTGATTGAACCTATAGAGTTGAGTAAGTTTTTTATATTGCCGTAAGCATATGTAAAAATGATCATTTACAGTGGAACACGTAATTTTAGTATTGTTTGGAAGAGGGGGCTAATAAAATGCACATCCCCTGAATGCTGCAGATGAAAATGATTTATAATCAATAATGTCTTGTAGTGGTGTTTGCTGATTTCTTTTTTCCTGGTGTGCTGCTGTTGTGAGGGAAGTGAGAAGGTAATTCAGCAACATAATTTTGTTCGAAGTTTCAGAAATCAGCATACAGACCACTCAGTACAGTGGAGTGTTTCTTCATCCATTTTAATGTGTGCAGCATGTACCATTACTTTGTGTTTTCTTCCTTCTCAGTTTAAATATTGCCTCCTTTTGTACTTTAAAGGCGATATGTGGACTCTGATGGAAGCTCAGGTTGTTATTTGTACCAGCAGTTCTTGTGGCTGGCTGGACAATATAGAGCTGACACTTTTATAAGTATTTATCTGTGCCACATGGAGAGAAGTAAACAGCTGGTCAGACTGCTCAAGAGAAATAAATGGGGTCCTGGAGACTGCTGAAAGATTTTTTCACTCTGTCTCTACTTTACAAAGAGCTTCTTTATCTTTACAGAGTTATCCCCTGTTCAGTCACCATTTAAATATGTTTGTCTTCTATGGGGGCTTCTGATTGCTGATTTTACATCTAAAACTCTGTAGTTTCTCCACTAAAATGTATGGTTTTTAAGTTTTCTCGAATTAGAAACAAAGCGTAGTATGCCCAACAGTGTTAGTTAAAACTGAATGCGAAATCAAACGGAAAATTACCTTCTGTAAAGCAGAAGCTATAACCAAGCTTGTGTGCACTATAACCAAGTGGGATTTTCTGTTTCATTTAATTGTGTTTGGAGACTTTAGTTCTTCCTTGAGTAAAACCTTTGATTACTACATTGTACTTCTTTGTAAACGTGAGAGTGGTTGCCTGGCTGGGTTAAAATCTCCTAGTATTTTGCACATGGATGAATTCTTTAAGTAGTGTGCTAAGTATTTTTGTTTATTTACTTGAGAGTGAACTGATAGATTGCCATTAAATACTTGATTTGACAAATTACCTCCGTCATGCCTCTGAGAAATCCTTATCCTGATGGAATTACATGTCCTTTCTAATGTGAAAATAAGTTATTTCTGAGCATTCAGTTGTCTGTTAGATATCTTGATAACCAGAAAATGTTTCATTCTTACTATTGCTTTAATGTGAATTTTGTGTCATAAGAAGTGTCCGTAACAATAACGCAATGGAAGATAGTTTATTGTGACAAGTGCTATTAAGATGTATTTTCTTTAAATGTACTTAAAAGACCAGAATGGAAATCTGAGGAAACTATGTTGTCTTCTGATTGCTTTAGATACTGTAGAGCTTTGTACTTATATTTTTGTGATACTGAAAAGGTGGGAAAAAGGCGGGTTTGGTTATTGAGCTTGGAATTTGTTTTCGAGATGAACTTGTGGGGCTACCGAAGCACACTTTATCTTGAAACTGAGTAGATTGCTGAACTCAAAAGCTTCATTACAACTTGCATAGTTAATGAAGTTCTAGGTTCACAGTTTGCTTTTGTGTAAGCAATTGGTCTTCTGTGCCCCTCTGGCTGCAGTCAGTGAGCAGTGAGTGTGTGTTAGGCTTTAGAGGTGTTTTCTTTAACAGTTTCAAGATGGGAATTCAGGTTTTAGAACTCCAAATTGATTGCATATTTAAAAATATGTTTAAAGAGGCAGGAAAGAAAGAAGATGGTTGTCGATTGACTTTGAAAGTTTTTCTTCTATTATTTATTAAGACTTATTTTTTCTAACTGTGTTTGGTCAGACATCAGGTGTTAATTTTCAGTCAAAAAGTAAATGTGGGCATGTTTAAGAGTACAAAAAGAGTTCCAGCTTTTTCCTTTTTTTAGAGGGATTATCTCAACTTCCTCTCTCTGCTTTGTATATGAAAAAATGGAGTGGGTTGTTTCAGACAATATGGGATTTGAAGTCACAAAGTTTACTTTTACATAGTTCAAAGTCTTTCAGCATATTTAAAATGAAACACAAAAGGCGAGCTCTGTAAGTATGAATTTAGGAGATGGACAGCTGAGACCCACTTCTCTGGCAGCATCATGGGAGGCCCAAAGGAAGTGCAGTAATTCCAAGGTCAACCTTGAAAAGCTGGAAGCGTGACTGCTTGGACCTGATGCTGGGACCTTCACATTTTGTCTCTTCTTTCCCATCCCTCACAAAGTCTTGACTGATCCCCACAAAACGTTGGCTAGTGACTGGCAAAAGGAGCGGGAATGAGAATTAGTGCTTGTGAGGAGCTCAGAGACTGTCTGGAGGAAGGGTATGAGGTGGGAGGCAGGATGTGCTCTCCTGTGGGAGCAAGGCAGCAGGTAGGGCAGCTCAGGAGGCTCTGGGGTGAGGAAAAGGGAGAAGACAGTGCAAGTGCTTGGAGATGAGAATTAGTGCTGTAACTGTGCATTCCCTGGGAAAGGAGAGAGGGGAGAATGAGAAACTGTAAAAGCATGATTTACTGACTCAAGGACTGAACTGACAATTTTGCAATTAAGTACAATTTACACTCCCTTCTGCCACTGGAAATTGAAGAGTGGGAGAAGTAGAGCAGTATGTCTGGGTTTTTCCAGACCTGTTATTAGTTCCCAGGGTAGCTCTGCAAGCCTTGTTGCGGGATTTCCTAAGTTGTGCTGATGAAAAACCAGGCAGTGTTCAGAAGTCACCTTTGGAGAAGTGCAGCTCTTCAGCAGTGCTGAGCAGTAATTAAATTTGATAAAATACCCAGCAGTAGTTTAGGAGTGCCTGTGTCTTCTGATGATCTCGGATTTTTGGTATCTCATGGAATTGCCAGGCTGAAAAAATGCAGGAAGATTCTGGCAAGTGTCTGGATGGGTATTCCCAGTGAAATGTCTAATAGTAGTAAGTTCATGGAAGTAGGCTCCCAATTCCAAAGAAGGAAATGCATGTTTTAGTAGTTCATAAATCCCAGGGGTGCTAGTTCTCAATTACATTTTTGCTGTGCTCAGGGAGGGGTTGGAAAGAAAGCTAGCCACAGTAAACTCCCGGGGACATTGTTTTCATCAGCATAAAGAGAATAATAGCTATTTTTGTGGTATTGTTGCATCCAACTATCAAGTTGCTTTGGACACACGCAGGACTTGGTGTCTTACAAAATTAGGCATGACCGTAGAGGAAAGCCAAGAGCTCTCTATAACTTGCTCCTTACTTACTTGTTAAAGCTTAAAGATGGCCTGTCTCAGAGGTTTCAGATCTTTAGCTTGTTTTAACTACCATTCTCAGTCTCACTGTTTTCTTGCAGCTGTAATCAGTCCTGGTTTGTCTGATTTTTTTGGGCCCCTTGTCTAGCTAGTGAACACCAAGACACTGCATGGATAGTGACTTTGGGCATTCCATTTCTCTCAGCAGTCTGTAATTTGAGCTAAGTTTTTTGGTTATCCCCCCTCCCCCCCCCCCCCTTTGCTGCTTGTTTTTCCCACCTTCTGGGGGNCCCCCCCCCCCCCCCCCCAATTTGCTGCTTGCTTTTGCCACCTTCTGGGGTATTTTTACCTTCCTTCCTTTATTATTGCTTTTTAGTTTTCCTTGTGCCTGTTAATTGTTACTTTAATTATTATTTTCTAGCATTAAAATTCTTATTCACAATTCCAGTCATTAGAAAGATACCAGTAAGTCTTGATAAATTGCTTGTAACAATTCCTTACGCTGTAAAATCCCAAGGACAGAAGTTCCATCTTGCAGAGCTCTTTGGTGCTGTCCTGGTCTTGGCTGGGGTTAAACCGTGATCAGTCACCAGCACATTTTGGGTGTTACTGTGAAGCAATTAGTTCCTGTTGTGGGCTCTTTTCGTAAGAAGAATCTTAAAATGCTGTACATATAGTACGTTATGTAAGCTGTTCATAGTATTGATGGAGACAGAAAAACATGTTAGTGCCTATAACTTCTTGTTTAAAGAGCTGTGGTTTTCTAGGCTACTGAATTATATTGAGTAGTCCATGATGGAACTTTATTTCTGACCTTCAAGATGGCAAGTCATTGGCTGTTTTTTTGTGAATGGTGGCAGTTTAGAACTGAATCATTCTGATGCAGGAGCTGGCAAGGTTGCAGTGGCTGAGCTTTGGCTTCAGGCTAACAATGCGTTTCTGATAGAAGCATACGAGAAGGATGCTGTCCTCTCAAGAGACCAGTCTTGAATGTTGCAGCCTGGCTCTTCTAAAAGGGCTGTTTTTTGGAGTTCTCAGTGATACTCTGGTATATTAATTCTTGTCAATGGAAGACAGAATTACTAAAATATTGAAGGAGGTCCATAGTGCTATTACTTAGAAACCAATTCAAAACAGCCAGTGCCCACTGTGTGATGTGCAATAGGTATGTTCATGTGTTTACCACAGGTTGTGGTGCACTAGCAGGTGTGTTAATGATGATGGGGTAATACCAGCATCCACTCCTGCTGCAGCTAACAAATAAGGTTAACTCTGGGAACTCCTGTTGTCAGCTGTTGTGTGAGAGAGTCTGATCTTCACAGGGCACCCTTTCCAGGCTACAGAAGCTGGTGATAGTGAGAATTGATGGCCCTTGAAGCTGTGACAGAAGCATTTGGCCACTTGGGGTGAACATTGAAGGATATTTTTCTTGACAGTGTATGATGACTGGGGAGTACAGAATAACATATTAGAACTGGAAGGCACTTCTTACCCCAACTGGTGTCAGAAGAAGTTAAGGGCAGCCTATTTTATATATATAACACCACCCTCTTCTTCCTCACAGCTTCCAAAACCTCTCATTTCACAGTTCATGAGTGGAGGTGCTCAGCACCTTTTTTGCTTATTCGTAGCGTTAAAATGTTTGTTCTGGAGAGCTGCTCTTTATATTTTAGAAAATCATACCTTTTTTTTTTTCTAGTTGTCTGATGAAGGCATTGTATTATAAATAGGCTGTATCACCCTGATTAAGATTTCCAGACATGCAACTGCCCTGCAGCTGGAGACAGAAAGCAAGTGAGAATGTAAAACCATTAAGTAATTCATCTGGAGAGTTGAGGGGTTGGTTTTTTGCAGACTTTTTATATAGCTGACAATTTATTATGTATTGGATGATAAATCAAAAAACTCTTCTTCCGCACATCTAAACTCTCAAAGCCAACGGTCTTTAAACTTACTTCTAAATTAGCTTTCCTAAAAATCCAGTTGGGAGCATTCACACTTAGAATTATTAATGCCTTTTGACAACTTTGTTGCCTCTTGTGCCTCATCTCCTCTCGCTTTGGCTTTTCATTCTACCTGTACATAATTGCTGATTCACAAACATGTTTATTATTCATGTACTTACCTTCCAGCACGTGAGTAATCTCCTTTTATATGTATCAGGTTGGGCATGGTTGGCAGAATCCAGGCCTTGCATACTAAGTTTTCTGAGTTGAAGAGTGTCATCAGTAAATTACCTCTTGTATGTCATAAAGTGAGGCTGATGGTTGTTTGCTGCTGAGTAGTGCTCAAAATGGAGTTTGTGCGGGAAAAGATAGTGGTGGTGTAGGAAGAAAGGTATTTTCCTTGAGGATGGGTGTAAAATGTTGGAATTGTGAACGCACCTGGCGTAAGTGAACTATCCTCTTTTGATGTTGGTGCACCAAAATCCCTCTTCTTTCTGAGACAGACCAGCCAACAAGAATAAGTATGGTTTTCTGTAGAAGAATCAGAACTTTTGGGTTGGGGAAATAAAGCTGGTGTAGAAAATACCCTTATCAAAATTACCAAGCACTGCTGCCTAAATTGTTACATAGATGTTCATGGGGGTTTTTAATAAGCATAAAACTATATTTATCTTCTTTATTCTGTTTCTGATTTTATAAAATCATTGTAGGAGGAATTTTGAGACTTAGGTGACCTTGTGATCTTGCTCTCTTTGGAGCACTTACATAATCTGAGTTCACCTTCCACAGTTATGATCCTCTTGCAGAAGGAGGGGTTGATTGAGTTGTTGGGAGTTCTTCAGCTAGAAGTTGACAGAAGATTGACAGATGTTTTAATGACTTCTTTCAGGAAATCTTGTTAGTTTTAAAGTTCACTTAAACACTTCATGCATAATCTCGTGAACACTTGCAGTGATTTTTAAGAAGGTCTAATTCGCATTTAGGTCATCATGATGTGTTTTTGGTGGTAAGCAAGTGTGTGTTAAATGGTGGTGAAATCAGGTTATCTGAAGGTTTTATTTGAGGCTAAGTGCATCAGCACAACGAAAATATTCAGTTATTAACTTCACTTCTCAATATTTAAAGTAGTCATGAATTTCAAGTCTGGATTTTCCTTTCTGAACACTTTCATGAGTGAGAGCGATGCTATTTGAGACCTTGCTTAAGCTTTATTTGAATGTAGGGTGTGTTTTTGCTCTTTCAGTTTAAAGGCCATTTGACTTAAGTAGGTGTGGTTAAAAATAATATAAAATGCTAAGGTCTTCAAGAAAAACAAAACGAAAAAACTCCCCTACAAACAAAAGTCTTAACAGACTTTCCTTTGTAATTGATCCGCTGGTTTGTTATTGCCATCAGTTGCTCCATCATGTACTTCTGGTATAGGGCTAGACTCTGAACAAACTCTGTAGGTGTACCTGAATTGTAGAATAATAAAATCACAAAAAGCGGTACTAAACAGTCTCAGGATCACAAAAGAGGTACTCTCAAGAGGGCATTCACTTTCAATTATATTATTTTCACCTTGAGGTAGTGGTATTTTTTCCTCTTTTAATAGAAGACTGTAATAAAAATATGGCCTACTTGTTCAGTCCCTTTTCTTCTTTCTGTGGCTATGAACCCTAAGGAAGCTCAGGTTGCCTATTTTCACCTCTCGATTTAGATATGCTGCCACAGCTTTCCTTTGCTGCTCTGACAGTGCACAAGCAGTCTTTGCTTTTTTTGCTGGAGAAGTTTAAGGTTTTGAGGTTTCTAGTTGCCTTTAGGGCATATTAGGAAAGGACACTTTCTGTAAGATGCATTGACTACTTTTGTTTAAGGGTTTGATTAGTTTGCCTTAGTGGGTTAACCCTGGCTCCCTCCCTGTTGAGTAACCGCAAGGCTGACTTAGGTACAGACTGCAGACGTGAACTTTTGAGAGATATATAGTGAGATGTTTTTCTAAGTTGCTGGCCTTGAAAATGTGTAGGCCAGCACTTTAAGGTACGCTATATTTCAAATATATTTATTTGTTATCCTGGTTCATGAATGTTTCCTATTTTCCTTGCACCTTTGAGTTAATCTGGGGTGTTTCAAGGGCTGCATTGCTACAAGTGTCAGAGCAATGTTTTGCCTGAGCAGAAGGTTCCTTGATAACACTGAGAAGTAGTTTCAGATACTAAGGTCAGGGATACTTTCTGTCTCAGGATTTTAGGACTTGGTAGGACATCAGGAGTATTGGTATGAATATGAAAATCAGTAAAAACATACAAGAAAAACTTGTCTGTCAAGGCTGGTGGCTGTCCTGTTCTGTACAGCACTGTCTGCCTGAAACCTGTGTGTAGTGTGTGCTGGACTGGAAGAAAACACGATGTGTAAATGCTGAGCTGTTTTTCTATCTCTGGCCAAGTTGATATTCAGTGATATGCTGTGCATACATGACTTGCATAAAATTTCACTTGTCAGGGAGTATCTCATTATATTGTCTAGAATGTCAAATCTCAATTTAAATTTAGAGCCAACTATAGCAAATTTCTTAAGTGCTGCAAAATGCCAGGTTGTTAGTATGGTTTTGATACTGAGCTTGTCTTTTGGGGCCCATGATTTCCTCCATACCAGTGATAAGCAGAAGGTAAAGGCAGACTGGTGGAACTGGAGGGATTGTAGTGTAGCTATTGCCTGGCTACGGTGATGAGCACTTTGCTGCGCTGTGCTCTCTTGTAAGGATTTTCAGGGTGCTACACTGCATGTTGCTCAGCATCTCTGGAAAGTTCTTTTCCTTCTTCTGCAAGTCTGCATTGCAACAATACAGTGTGGAGTTTATTGGTTTTGCCCTGTATCTGTTTGGCTTTCTCACGGGCACATGGGCCAGATCCTATCTGAGGCTTGTAGTAGCTGCTGGAGGAAATCCACATAAAAAGTTCTGTGAATTCATCTCATCAAATGCCTTGTATGTGTACATTTGTGCATCTTTTGTCATGAGAAATAATTTTTTAAAAATATATATTGAAAGTAGATAAGACTTTTAAAGACTAGTTTTCTCTTATCAAAATATTTTGTCTTGTTCCTACAGTGCACCCCAAAATTAAGGCTTTGTTGAAGTTGCACACATTTTTGTTACTGTGTAAGATGCAAATGCACAGCAATAACTAGAACCATTTTATTGTACATTGTGGTAAAATTATAGCTTTTGAGAGATAATAAATGTTTATAATAATTCCCTGGTCTTACAACAGTGAGAGGAGGTGAATTTGGATCACTGAGGCTGTAGGATTTCTGACCTTATGGATTAGATCATGAGGCCTTGGCCTTTGATTTAGTTCTCAGTAGTGGCTAATGTAGGTAGTATCTGAATTTTATGTGATCTGTTTCAGAAAATAACCAAAAGTGTACTTAATTTTCTTAATTTCAACAGAACATTGTTATCTTATGGAGTGGAGTCTCGTTTGGCTGCCTAATCTCTGTTCTCCATTTTCTGCCGTCCTCATGTGTTTTTCAGTTCTCATATGGTGTATTGTGAAGACAGGCTTCTTGGCTTTCGCACTGAGTACTCGGTGTCTGTTCGTGATGTTGTGGTAGAGGACCTGTTATCTCTATGTTATCTATATGCTTTGTAGAACATAAACATGTAAGAAAGACCTTAACAAGACAAATAACTCTTTTACCTTAAGAGAGATCTTATGCTAAGCACAGCTTTTTCAGTGAGACTCAAAAGTTATGATTTTCTGTAAATTACATAAATTTTGATTTCAAAAAATTACAGAAAACACCAATTTCTGATGTTCATATTATAAACTAATTTTGGTTAATGGAGTTGTTCTGAACATTTATAAATAAAGGAAATAAATGGTGTGGCATGTTGGGAAGGGGAGATGAATTGTCTGTGTCAGATGATTGGATTGCAGGGTACACCAGTGGCTAGGCATTTCCTGAAAGGTTTTTTCGAAGTCCTTGAAGAAATAAAATTTTTCTTGAGTTCTCTTGTTAGGCTGGACAGAAGTGAATTATGGAAGTTAGTCTTTCTGCTCCAACAGTTTTTTGGTGTTGTGTGGGTGTTTTAAGTGCATCTTAAATATGTATATCTGCAGCATTCTGAATGTAAAATTTGGGTTTACCAAAATGTTTATTCTTGTCACAGATCTTGCTGAACTTACAGGGTTTTTTTTTTCCTTGTTTTTAAAAACACTTCAAAGAAAATGTTTTGTGGTGCTTTTTTTGTCTTAATTTTCTATCAGCCTCAAGAAATTGACAGACTTCTTTCTAAACAGGAATTACCTGAAAAATCGTTTTCATTAGGCATAGACTAATTATCATAATGAAAACAATGAAATATGTATAATTCTCCCTGTATTTTTTTTTCAGATTAGAATTTAAGTAAAGTAATGTGGAGTCTTAGGAAGTTTCATTATGTACACACTACACAGTGTAGTATGTATCTTCAGTTTTGTCTGGAAGTGCATCACAGGGAAAAGGTGCCATTCTGAGTCTTCCAAACAGCTCTAGGGCTGTGTTCATTAAGAACTTCATTAAGAGTGAACCTGCTAATGCTTAAGCTAAAAGTGCTCATTTCATCTTAGTATAAAAACCAATTTCAGCTTCAAGTAATGCTTGTTAAAAATGTGACTTCAGAGAGAAGCTTTCTTTGCCAGCTGGCTTCTGATGATTTTATTTCAGCCATTTTGTGGATGTGTAAGCTGAATATCCAGCATTACTGATGGTAATTGCTCTGTGTTAGTTTCCTGGTGCAAAAGTAAGGAATAAACATCATGGAGGTAAGTGTGAGAGTGTTGCTAGTGGAGTGATCCTCTAAAGGACTTGAGGACTTCTGCCATGGAGAAGAGAGAAAGGATGTATATTCAGAACAGGATGTGAATAATGCGTTGTTAATCAAGTATGAGGCAACTGATTGCAAGGACTGTTTTCGTGATGAAAATCAGGTGGAGTTCTCTAAGGGGGAAAAAAATGTATGTGCAAGTAATTCTATGTGCTTGCTTAAGCCCTGGGTTTGTTGGCAGACCTAAGTGGCCTTTCGTGGGCTCAGGTTGGGGTGGGATTTAAGTGTTTTCAACTTGCCTTGCAAATCAGGTGTTCTGTGAGCTCGGGGTCAGAGGGGAGCACACCAGCCAGCCTGGGCTCGGGGTCTCTCAGCTCTGTGGTGTGGCTGGAATGATGAGGAGCTTTCTAGAGATTTAGGGCTGGACGTGGAGAGCGTGGCTGAGAGAAGTGAGAGCAGACTTGTTGAACTTCCTCTGCCAAGGTGACTCTGTACTTTTCCTAGTTGCTTTGATACAAAGTCAGTTAAGATAGCTGAGATTGTCCTCACTAAAAGTTAGAGTTTTCACAAATAATTCCCTGCTGCACATAATAAATGTTTAAAAAGCTTTTTACTTACCAGTACTGTTCCAGCTCCCGCTCTAGTAAAGTACATCTGGTTTTGGCATATTGTTTTGAGCATAAAGGCCAGGATGTTTGTTGTCCAGGTCTTCAGCATGGTCAGATATGCAGTGATCCATAATTTAAAATGTGCATGAATACCCTTAACTCTTGTGTTCTTGAATTTGTCAGTTCATGACCCTTGAGTTAAGAGTTTGGGTCTGAACGTTTTACCATTACATCTGTCTATTTTGTGATTCCTTTTTCAACTCCTGTGTAAAACTCCTAAAGAAAGCCCTTTGCAGTGCATGGGAGGTGTAGCTGATTTCCCCAGCTTGGGTGGGATAACTGTGGTAGAATGGTTAATGCAAATGTAATCTTAGCTGCTGCTTTGAGATGAGGAAATGGATGGTCTATGATGGTGGGATGTGAATTGACTGCATTATATGGAGATAAAATATTCTTTTTTTGCTATTCTTAAGTGCTACTTGCAGATCTTAAATGGAAACATAATAACATTTAAAATGTGCCATCTTAGTACTGTTTTCAGACACTAAGCAGAAACTGTTTGTAGGTTTGTGGTTAGTGGAAAATGCCAAACTACATGTCCTATGCCTTGCTTTGGATATTCCTCTTCAATTCTGTTGCTGTAAGAAATTATAGAAGTATAGTTGAGTTCTAGTTGCTATACCATATTTAGATGTAGGATTGCCAAATTCATGTGAAAAGCTGATTCTTAGATGGGTCATGATATTATTGTCTCATCTCAAAATTGATGAAAGTTGTGAATTTCCATGAATGCATGATTTTTGGTGACATTGATGAGTTGAAGAGTTGTGGAGAGGGTTTCCATGTTTGGAGGAAACTAAGATGTGCATGCAAACACCATGGCAGAGCAGATCATGTATTACAAAACCAGAAACAATGTGCCAAGGTACAACTTCTTTTTTTTTTTTTTTTTAATTTTATGTTCAAAATTATGTTTTTTCAACAGTTAATCTCACTTGACATGTTCAGAATATTGGTAAAATGTAGTTTTACAGTTGGAGAGATGAAGTTTGAAGCAGAGAATGGAGGGGTTGATCCTGAAGGACAGAAATGAAGCTGGGAATGCAATACCTATGCCAGCACTTCGTGAGACAGTGCAGCCAGCAGAAATAAGAATGCAGCTGTAATTTTTTTCAAAATTAGTGCCTTGAAGTATACGCTGCTCAAGCTAATATAAAAGTGCTGTGACTGTATCACAGTAGCTGTGTCTTCCTGGTATGTTTTGACAAAAATAGCCTACTGCCCTGTACAAAGTAGAAATACAGGAAAGCCTGCAACCTCTCCCTGTGGCTTACTGCTGATGGACTTTGTAATTACATCTGTCTATCTCCATCTGTACCCTGCTCGGCTAGAGGCTGGATTTAAGGTTAATTGTATGATGGAGGATCCTGGCTTACAGCTATATCTTAATTAGAATTCACAATCCTCTTTACATAAAAATATCTGAAAACTCTTTTAGAAAAGAACACTGATTATAGGGCAAATGAAAAGATTTTGATATTTCTTTTTTCGTAATTTGTGAATAACGTAAGTACATACAAATATATTCCCTTGCCATCTGGTTTATTTCTCTCTTCATCTTGCTCTTGGCTTCTGTCATCTTGCTTATTGCTCTTTGGCTTTTTAATTAGAAGGAAAAAGCAGTAGAAATTACTTTTGTGATCACAGTAACATTTCAAAGGTTATTGAATGCTATGAAAAATAGTGCTGTTCTATGTTTTGAGATTTACTGCTATTGAACATAGCTCTGACATGAATGTACTAAATCCCTTTGAGCTGGGTGTGTAATATTCTAATTAGTATAATTAATAACATTTAATTCTGTAAAATAAGATGTTTTTCAGAAATACGTGGTTCAGTTCTTGAACTACCATATGGAGATTGAACTATCCATGGGAAGGTTGTTAAACTCTTATGTTCTGGTGGTGTCCTGACTGAAATAGATCTGTTCCTAAAAGTTGTGGTTTGGGAGTATTTAGTTAAATGTTCAGGAGTTAACAATTATGTTCTGGAAACTCTCAGGATGCATTTTGGTGAAAACTGGTTGAGTAATTGTGTCTGTTCCAAAGAGTTGTGTAAGAAGAGAAAAAGAAGGAAAATGTTTCATTTTGGTTAATTTCATGTCAAGTGCTACACTGTAACTTTGGTGTTGGATTTTTTTTGTTTGTCTGTTTGCTTTGATTTTTTTAACTTGTCAAAACAGTGGTTTGGTCCCGAGAGATTTTTCTTCAGATGAAGTGAGTTTCAATAAGATAGCCTCTTAGGTCTTAAAAAAAAGAAGGGGAAGAAAAAAAAAGGAGGAAGTCCTAAAGACCTTCCTCAAACAGCAGCACTTGAAGGATTCAGTTCAGTTTAACAAGGTGCATAAGCATATGCTCCTGTTTAGCCAGAGAACACTTGGTCTCTTGGGTTGTATTCCCATATTGCTGCTTACATGAGTTAGGATGGTTAAGTATGACCCTAATGTTGTTAAACCAGTGCCTGAGTTCCTGATACTATAATTTGCAAACAGAATTTGCGTTCTCATAGTGTTAATTGTGTTCCAGTTTGGCAGCATTTGGAAGTTAAATGCCCTGTCTTGGTGCTTCCTTGCTGCTGTTGAATATCCTACAGGGGAATCATCTTAAATGTGGAAGAAAATGCTGGACTGAAGCAAAAGCATGAAGTTACTTTTCAAACCTCAGGATTTCAGTGTTTTTATTTGAAACTTCTATTAAGCACCTGAATCATGGGATAATAATTTTTAAGATCCTCTAAAAATCAGGAAAATGAAGTTGTTTTTTAGCCCAGACATAACGTATTTTGAAAATTCAGAAGTATGCAGATTTATATACCAGTTGTGGTCATGGTGAATCCCCAAGTACAGGATTGCATGAAGGTCTGCCACAAGGATGTCTAACTGTTCAGAGTACCTGACTCGAGCTAATCTCTGATTAGCAACTGATCTTTAGCCTTACTGCTGGAGACATTCTAAGAGTGAAGAAGAAAGAAATCTGTTCTGATATTTTTCTTACTGAATCATCTAGGAACTTTTTGTCTGTATGTGATTAAATGACTGGTACGGTATAGAGGTGCTGTCATCTTGGCCCAATTTTTTCTTGCTTCAGGTCTGTCTTTATTAGTTTGGCATACACATTTGGAACTGGTGGTTAGATGAGGAGAGTTGTGTCTTGGGGAGCAGCAGAACTGAAAGAGGAAATGGTCCTGTGACAGCACCTTGGGATCGAGGTGGTGAGAAGGGCAGTGCTGTGTGGTGGCATAGATGGTGTTGATGCTGGTCGTGTCTTCAGTGGAGGGCAAAGCACACCTGGGCTTCTTTGTAAGGAGGCGTCTCTTGAATTTATGTTTACACTATATGTACAGAGCTGCCAAGCCTTGCTTTGTGCTGGAGTGTTGTACCTTTTTGCTGCGGCTTGAGTGTCTGGCAATAGGGTGTGATTGTTGTCCTTTCTAATTACTCTTCAGCTGTTCCCGCCTTTCCTCATCGGTGTCTTGGTTAGCTTGGTTACATAGTAACCTTCTTTAAGAGACGGTAACACAGTATCTATCCTTTGCAAACTAAAATTGTTATACATATGTTTAAGCTGCTTTGCTCATCTCAGGAATTGCACTTTAATTTTGCAGTAAACTTTATACAGGAAAAAAAGTAAAGCAGCATTGCAGCCACTTCCCTAGATCTGGGGTCAGCCCGAAGGCTGGTTGCGCAAAGCCAATAATACTGCTTTATAAAGGGGTTGTACTGCACTGCTAAAATTCATCCGTGAGTGACCTCTTGGAACTCTGTAACTCTACACCCACACATCCTAATTGTCTGCTTAGGTCACAGCCAGCCTTTGATGTCCCACAGACCACGGCAGGGTACTGGGCCAACTGGTTCAGCTGCCGCCTGCTGCTGCCTTGGAACAACAACAGCCCTTTGTTGTGCCCGGGCTGTTGCGCTGCTTAAGGACCGCGAGAGCCGCCGGCCGCCCTGCGCCACGCTAGAGCCGCCACTCTGGCTTACCTTTCCACTAGCAGCACAAAGTCCGGGCGATATTTGCAGGGTGTTCTGTTTGGTTTTGGCTGGGAAGGTGTCTGCTCTGTGCTCTATGCACAGTTTGTAGTGCCTGAAATATGGCAGTAGTTTCCGTGTGAGTTAGCAGACCTAAACTTTTCAGTCTGTGTTATTGCAGGAAATCTGCTTATGTTTTAGTTTATACCAGTGGTGTTTTACTAGTAAGTAAAAGCTTACTAGAAAGTGGTTTGGGTTTGCTTGGTTAGTTAGTTGGGGTGGGGGTTTTGTAGTTTTTCTTTCTTTCTTTGGGGGGTTTTGGGGGGGGGGGTTTGTTTTTTTTTTTTTCACTGCTTCTCTTCAGCCACTCTTGGACAAAGGTTTCTACTCATTTATAGTTAATACTGGAATGTCTTCTCCAGACCTGTATTTATAAATGTTCTGTTATTGAAAATAAAATTTTAGACAGAAAAATGTTGATATATGCACACTGTCTTCTGATTCTAAGTATTTGGAAAACCAAAAATCTGTGTGATTACAGAGATGTTGCTTTAGAAGAATATTGCTGTGACGGGAAGCACATGAAGTATTTTGAACCTGTATCTAAACTGATTGGCATGCAAGACAGGAATTTGTATTTCATTTATTCAGACACTGCTCTTAGGATTGTTAGTGCTGATTTTATAACTTCTTGCCACTTTAGTATAAGTTCATTCTGCAGCTTGACAAACATTGTTCCAGTGTTACTTTGTTGTTGAGCATACAGAACTATAATTTCTTAAGTCGTCGCCCCCCCCCCCACAGCTTTAGCTTATATTTTTAAATCACAGGGGATGAGCTCAATTGTTTGATCACAGTCATAGAATATATGTTGGTACATGTACAGTGCTTGGCAAAACTCATATGGTTGCTTGTAATAACATTTCCTGTGTGCTTTCTTAGATAGTTTCTTATTCTGACTTTTAGTTTTCAAGCTTGCATTAACTTAAGCTTAAGGCTCATTTTGTTTTATGAGTACTTGCTTGCTGATCTCATTCATCCCGAAAGCAATGCTGAAGAGGGCAACAAATACAATTATAGCTGTAACATAGTAGAAATAAGGAAAATTAGGTGTTATGCAGGCAGCACCTGAAACCAGGTGATAATGTCTATGGTTATTAAGCAAACTTGTCTGTCTTTAATCAGAGACCTGTTTGTGGAACACGGACTTGATGAGGAAGACAATAACAACGTGATAATGACAAAGCTTAGCTGGGTTGGGAGGATTTGGGAGCAGCATATATGAGATACTGTCTGTACAATCAACCTGTAATCTTTGGAGTTGAGAAGGAAGATGAGTTGGAAGAGAGCAGAAGCAGAAATGCATTACTGTAAAGCTTCACTGAAAGGTATTGGAAAGTTGAGTGGTTGCATTGGTGTTGAGTATCTTTATGGGCTCTTTGTCAGTATTCCTTTGGCTTTCTGCTTTGTTTTGGAAAGGAAATGGTTAAATGTTGTGAAAAGTTTTGAGTAATGTTTCTTTTTTCCTTTTATAGTTCTTTTATGTTACTCTTGTCCTTTTTTGAGGGATTCGATTTTGCTAGCATTGATCTGTAGTTAGATGAACAGTGGCTAGATTTATTTCAGCCTTTCTCTGCAGTCAGTTGGCTGTAAAATACAGCAAATTGCTGTTTACAAGCAGGAACTAATTGAAATAAATTACCAAAATTCCTTTAAAGACGGAAAAACATTTTGACTGGCAAATCCAAGTCAAATGTTCAATCCAGCCATTATTTTGTAAGGTTCATGCTAAGAATTGTGAAGCATGAAGAAGTGAAACATTCTGAGGCCAAAATCAGAGTTTTTTAGTGGTTTGATTGTGGTAGTGTCGTAACCTACTTCCCTCTTTCAGTGTTCATCAGCATGGGAAGCTCTTCAACAACAACCTGAGCTTCCTGTGTTGGTGTGGAGACTGATTAAAAGCAAAATGTGGGGGAAGAGAATTCTTTTTTTACTTCCAAAACAAGTATTTGTGTCTTTGTTGTGTTCATCCCATCCCCAACCCAGGATATATGTTCTACAGCCATGTGTGTGCTGTGAAGTAATTTCTCCTTGAACCACATTACCTTTTTAGTTGTGTGTAGAACATGTAGCAGTTGGATAGCTTTTCATGCCTTATGTTGGTTCCTAGGCAGTTGGCTTTTCTAGAGACAAGCTGCTAAGTGATTTCTGGTAACAGGTTGCCAATAGCTCAAATGGTATGGCAAAAAGATTTCAAGCATGTCAGTGGTCTACATATGTGTCATATAGAATTTGATGAAAAGGAGAGGTCCTTCTAAGTGTGATGTTGAAGTCCTGAGCGTGCAAGTGTGATGTATGGATTTATACCTTCCTGACTGTATAATCATCTCTAGAGGATATAGTCTTAGTAGCAGCAGAGGCTGAAAAATGAAAGCATTGGAAACCTGGCTTTGACATCAGGGCTTTCTGCAAGTGACTTGTATATAAACAGAGGTCTTGCAGGTCACTATCCTCACACATGGTATTTTCATTTCTGTATCATCATTCCCACACCTTCAATTATTTTATTCTTTGTTTTAAAATCTTGTGGAACTTTTCCTGGAAATCCTATGAGAGAGTTTGTATTGGCAGTGTATGTAAGGAAGTCTTGAGCTTGCAGCTGCAGAATCAGGTGGAAGTTGCTGTGTTTTGGACACGCTACAGCCTATATTTTGGATGGAGTGAGGGGCATAGCTTTTGCTGTGGAAGTTAATGTGTTGGCACAATGTTGGTTCTGCACAGTGTGTGTCAAATGGGGCATGGCTGAAAGCCTCTATTCTGAAGCTTGCCAGGCTTTTCTAGAAGACCTGGTGTATCGAATGCATAAGTGAGGCTGCAGTGCAGAGTTGTTGTTTTTTTATGAAACTGTTATTCATAATCAAACTTAGTTTTAAAAAAATACTTTTAATGAGAAAAGTGAGATGTGTAGGTGATATTGAAACATTTTCCTGAGTTTTTTGTACCTATATATACACACGCAGAGGTTCTTAGACGCATCTGCAATGTACACCACTGTGAGACATCCAGACAAAGGAGATTATGCTTTTACTGGTTGTATGAAGCCGAAATAATACCAGTTCTCAGTTCTTTAACTGGTGCAATAATTACTGTAGTGTTTCAGTAGTGAGAACAGATTTCAAAATGAGCAAATTGCAGTAAATTAACAGTGTTCAGAGTTTTGGAAACATGAATAGCATTTCATCCGGCATATTAGCTTCTTATTCCACACCAAAAAAACAGTCACTAAGGATAAAAATAAGCATTAGATGGTGCACAGTAGTTGACTTCTTCTGGTGCTGTGCTGAGGCTCAGCTTCTGAGGAGCCTATGCCTCCTGCAAGTTATAAAGAGCTCTTCTGTCTGTTTTGATGAAAAATAAACAGAGTGGGGATCTCTGTCACCTTGGTGTGAAGACTAAGATTTGAACAGTCAGCAGCTTTTTCAGTCTGCAGGGAAATGCAGGGACAGGGATAATGTGCCTTTACTGTTTGCTTCATTGACACAGAACCTAATGGTAAGACATACCATTATTCCCACTTATGTGGGAAGTAAATATTGCTTTTGCTATGTTTTACATTACAGCATTTGTTGTCTTAGTAGACACAGGAATATCGAGATGAATGAACATTGGCTCCAGTTGCAGACCAGGTTTCTCCAGGTTCTCAATTTCATCCCTTTGTCCAGCAATTTAAAAGCACTCTTAAATCTCCTTCTTAGAAAATTTTTGCAACATTCCTCTGTAGTATTTCTATTCAGACAATAAGCAGAATTTTTAAGGCCTGGCTTTTTAACAACCACAATAGTGCCATACTGGAGCTTCTGTCTTGGTAAGAAGAGTATCATTCCAGTTTTCTTTGGGTGCACAAGCCATGCTGACAGATTTTCTGCCGTTCACGGCTAAACACAGAGGCAACAGGACTTTTTAAAACAAAAGTTGTGGTTTGTTCTTTAGGGCTTCTGGGTCATGAATCTTCTTCCTCTTAAAACACGCTGTTAGAGCTTTAATGTTGCTTGACTAGACCCATGGAGAGCATATCCATGCTACATTGCAACTGTAGGCTGTTCTATCCAGGATATTTTTTTGCTTTGAGATTGCTGGAAGTTTTGTAGTAGAAAAAAGTCGATGTGCTAACATTAATTTTTGGGTTTCAGACTGTGTTTTACTGTCTAGGTTTTAACATAATTTAGCTTAATATCGAACTACATGGAAAAGGTGTCAACCATTTAAAGATTTATCCTGCCTTACATGACTGTGATTTGGTTTCTGGATTTTTCTTATGCTGTATCTGCTTCTTGTCGTGGATGTGTGAAGTTGGGAGCTGTGTTTCAGGCTGAGCTGTCACAATGAGATCAGTAGGCACAGTGGCAGGAGAGCTCTGGTGCCATAACACAGTTCAGAAAGCAGTCAAGAAAACTTCCCCACTTACCCCTTCTGCCCTTGTTCTTTGCATTATTTTCACTTCGTGCTATCTGTGTTTAGGCCTTCCAGTCACGGGGATGCAGGAGGTTCCTTCAAGTGCCCTGGAAGTTCAGCACAGGGAGCAAAACATTAAAGAATGTGTTATTGTTGCTGTTAGTCCTCAATAGGTGAACATTTCCTTTCACACCACACCATTTTCTCCAGACCTATCCCTGCTGTTAATTAGCATGTAATATTGCAAATAGCCTGTGCCCCATTCTTTTTTATCCTCTTTCTCTATGCCTGTGTCACTCACTAAACTGCAGTTTTTTATGGATAGCCACTGGAGAACAGACTGAGCTGCTATGAGTGATTGTGTTTCTCAGAAAGCTTTCTGCTTCCCATTAATTTTGTGAAAAAGACTCAGTAATTTAACGGTTGATAAGGTTGATTTTTATTCTTTCTGTGTTGAATATTGCTGGCTAAAACCTCTGGCTGTCGAAACCCATCTGTTACCTTTCTTCTTTATTTTCATTGTTTGTGGGAAGAAAATACATGTATAGTCTATGGACCTGTGTGTTTTAACAAATTTTAATCTGAAATTTTATAACTAGTTAATAATGCTTTCAGTCATCACTAGATCCATATTCATGCTTATAAATGTTGGCTACAGTACTTGCCATAATGATCTTGACCTCACATACAGAGGCTGGAATATTTTTTTTAGCAGTTCATAGTTTTGAGAAGGTAAGCCTAAACATCATCTTGCTTCTGTATATTAATAGTGACACTCTTAATTATTTTTAAAATGTATTTTAAAATAAATTAATCAAGTCACCTTATTGTTCTGTGCCAAGGCTTTCCACAGAAAATTGTTGTCATTTGTTCCAAGTGACATCTGTATGTTTAACTTGTAATGTAGAAAAACCACCTTGGTAAATTGGATTAAATATGCGATCCACCTGTCTTTGTGCTGCCTCTTGTTGCCAGTTAAGACTTAAATTTTTCTGCTTAATGAACATACATCCTCCAGATACAGTATTCTATTTAAAAAAAAAAAAAAAAGCAAAAGTATGCAAGTGTTTTCCTTACCTCGTTTCTTGAAAACTAGGAGATATAGGCATGATTTCTAGTTTTGAAAATAGGATACTAGATTTCTGGGTAGGAAACAGGAATATTGATGAGATGATGGGTAATTTGAAAGATTATCGTATGTGTGTTTGGAGCAAAGGCCACGGCAGGGTGTTTCTAGTCTTATAAAAGTTGGTCAGTTTGCTTTCAGAATACAGCTTTTCTTTCTCTTATCCAAAAATATTAATCGTAAGAGCTCCCCCCTGCCCCCCTCCCCCAATGAAAATTCTTACCTTTTTCTTGCTAAGACAAAGATTTTAAAGTAGGAAAATTACAGAGGTTGGCTTCAGTAAGATGATAAATAGTGTCTCAGAAAGCCGTGAAAGATGACAATGAAGAGCTAGGAGTAGATCTGTTTCTGCAGTGAGATGTAAGGAGACGGGATACGCCTCCACTTCAGAGGGATGAGAATAGTACAGGGGTCAGCAGGTTCCTTAGGGCTCTGATTTCTGCTAGTAGTGGGAACATGGAGTATGGTTGTTGCTTTCTGTCGTCCTCATGGACCAAGAATAGCTTTGCTGGTGCCAGTGTGGATTTCCTTATCCTGTTTCTACTAGTTCTAGTAGTTTGTTTTTTTCCCCATCCAACAGAAAGCGAATGCTTTGGAAGATCCACTTTTGAAAACACAAAGCAGATTCCAGTGCCTCACTAGATGTGCCAGTAAAACATAATGGCCTGGTCGTTTTGTGTAGTCTTTCAGTTTGAATGTTTATCTTCACAATTTCTTTGAATCATTTTTAGTCTTATGTTCTCTTTAGCTGTTCATTTTCACTGCTACTTATGTGCTGGATATTGCTTTTATTTGCATCTGCTCTTAATTTGTGTAGGTGATAAAAGTGCAGTTGTGTTTCTGTGGGTGACGAAGCATCCCAGTTCCCAATCTACCAACACTTTGTTTCTGATGAATTCTGGCCAGAGGGCACTACTTGCCACGCAGGCATGAATCAGTGAGTGATCATTTAATCTGTGCAAATGCTTGTCCTTTTTGCTCGAGCTGAGGAACCGGGGAGGTGACATTTTAAAAACACTTAAGTTGTGACAAGAATCATCTTGCCTTGAAAACCAGATGATGCTGATCTACTGTGCCCAAATCTTAAGTGATTAATAGCAGTGGTTATTATTTGCACTTCTAGGAATGATTACAGGGGTTCAGCCTAAAAGTAGCAGGAGGGAGGCAAGTTCTGTAACCAGGTAGGGCTTGTTCTGACTTGTTTAAAACAACATACTTTCCTAATACAGGTTTTTAGTAAAGGGGTGTTGCTCATCTCTTCAAAGGTCCATGGTAGCTCAGATACTCAGGGTTTAATTTTTCAAAACTTTCCTGGTGGCTTCTGTTTACGTGTCATAATTGCTGTCTGATGACATCACCAAAAAGCACTCAAAGTTGTGCTTTTTGATGGGGAAACTTCTTGCTGTAGAATAAACAGGTTCCAGATGTTCTTGCATGCAAACTGAGCTTGGTTTTGAATTGTAAAGCTTTTCTTGTATGCCTGGCAGGGTGCTTCTGCTCAGTTTGTCTTGGATAGTTGCAAATACTGATCGGCTCCTGGTTTTTATGTATGTGGAGCTGGTGGCAAGCCACCAGCTTTAGGTTTTTTTCCTATTAGCCTACCTGAAGGTAACAACTTTTTTTTATTGCTTATTATATTATAGGACTCTGATGCTTGGACTTGTTAATAGTGCAGGGGACTGAGATGGGAGCTCTGGGTAGGTGAAGAGGGTTTGTGTGGGGTTTTATTTGTTTGTTTTCTCAAGTGTTAATGTACATTTGTTCCTTGAGACCCTTCCCACTGATAATCTGTCTAGAAAATGGAGAAAAGCATGCTTTATGAAGCTGAAAGGTAAAAAATTATGACCAACCTCAAACTCTCTCCTGTCAGGATACATGACTGGATACATTCAGAGAACCTGCCGAAAAATAGGAGTGCTCATGGGATTAAATCTTTCTGGTTCATCTCATTGTCGTCGTATTGAAGGTAGTAGCATGTAGGTTATCTGTCTTTGCTCTTGATCAAAAATGTCTGGACCTCTATGAAAGTCTATGAAGTCATAAATGTTTCCTCTGGCTGGAAACAAGTTGTTGGGTGTTTGGGGTTTTTTGTTTGGTTGTTGTTTTTTTTTTTTCTTTTCTTTCAGGATCTCTGCAGTGGCTTGGGTTTCTTTTCCCTCATTTATTTCAATTATCTTAATTCTGTGCATTTAATTTTTTTTTAGAGTACTGATTTTTAAAGTATTTCTGGAAGGATCTCTGCATTTTAAATAAAACAGAATCAGCACAAGCATCTCTAATTAAAAAGCAAATTTAGCCCTTTAAGTGAAAAGTTGCAAGATTTGTTTTCCCATGAGGATAAAGGGTAGCACAGGAAGGGAAAGCAATGATTTAAAGAGCTACATGCTATCAACCCTCTTTACAGTTGAAGAATTTTAATTTTCTTTGAAGTTCTCCTGTGATGTTATTTGTGAAAGAAAAGTGATGGTTATATGCTTTTGTACAAATTAAAACCCTTTTGGGATTTGTTGCATTGTGGATTTTGAAATGTGAACTACTTTCTAATGGATCCAAACTAATATTCATGGTTGTTTTTGCCATATCTTCTGATGTACTTAAAATGTCGATTTTTGGAGATATTATCCAAGCAGAGAGAAGATGTAGTATTTCCCATGAGGGATTTGTGGTTTATAGCATTATTAGAAAAGATGGAACTGTTGAGCTGAGCTCCAGTCGTCTGTTTGCTTTTGCATATTTCAGTTTATACAATTACATTTCCTTTTTATTTTTTCTACTCTGTGTTCTTGACATTAAAATCGTGCAGCAACATAAAAATAGGTGGATGTGGAAAAACTGTAATTGAATGTAACCTAGTTGTTTGTAATTTAAATATCTTGAATATTCTTGACTTATGTAATGGCAGTGTAGAATAAGAATACCTCTGTAACAACAGCAAATGATGCAGTACTATGTGAGAATAAAGAAAAAAGTGGTGAAAATGTCTTGTGGGGAGGAGTTGCAGTATCAAAGATTGCTCTAATTCATGACAGGGGAGATTTTAGTGCTGTGGTAAACAGTGATCCTTCTCAACCTGGATCTTACACTATCATTTCCTAAGCAGTTTTTCGTGTTACAGAGTAGTAGAATTTGGTCTTTGTTGTATTGTGTTTCAAATATTTGGTGGTTATGGGTGCAGTAGCGTTGTAATTCATCTCACTTCAGGTTTTTGGTGGGTTTTGTTTAGGGGGAAGCCTTTTCTTACTTTATAGGACTTGCATGGTTTTGATTTTGGTTTAGTCAGAGTTTAACTGTACGTCAGTGTTTCATGCTGAGAACTATGTGTATGTGAGGAAAACAATGGATACGATGAATGTTTACCTTTTTTTTTCTTAAACCCATTCTCATGTTTTTTGGCCCTCTGAACACCCTTGACCTTGACTATTCTCATAGCTATTGTTGAAATGGGAGTCAAAATGGAACACTTGATCCTGATGGCAGCTGGTTTTTTGACACCATCTCCTTCAGGAAAATCCCCAATATCTACAGAACCTGATCAAGGAAAAACATGTAAAGAAAGGCAGTATTCTGAAGGCTTAAAGAAGAGAAGAAGTGTCAAAGCCTGCCTTAAAGCCTGCCTTGAAGCCTGCACAGCAAAGCCTGTTCAAGGCTACCTTTGGAAGCACAATATTTACTGCCTCTTCTGTTGCTGATGTGGAATCAGTGAAATGTGGATGTTTATATGGTTAAATGAAAAGGTTGTAAAGTGTTGCAGTCTGCTATGCCCAATCACCTGGCATGTTTATTTAGGGCACGTTTGTGCTGCCATCAGTAGGTGAATCTGAATGCTAAAACTATCCCCACTTAACCTTCATGCCTGACAAGTGGTGCTGATGGGGAGGCAGCATCTTCATTTGCTCCTTGGCTCCAAAATGTAGATGAGAGATGGTTAAGGAGAAACCAGACCTCTCTGACAGGCCGGTGACTTCCCAGTCAGGACAAGTCTTGGCTTATTTTCTTAGTCACCTCTCTTGGGTGGGAGGCCACTTTTTCTCCCCTCAGCAGCTCTGACTTCGGCAATCCAAGATGTCATGTTGTGCTTTTTCTGTGGTGTAGTCTTGTTTTCTTTCTTTCTTTCTTCTTCTCTCCTGTCACGCCCTTAATGGACTAGGGCATTATATTTGTATTTGGAGTAGCATGCTGGACATCGAGTGCATTTGCTGAATTTTTAGCCTGTGTCTCTTCCACGGGCTCCAAGGAAGTCGGCTGCACTCCATTAAGCTCAGTGTGTGCTGACATGTAATGCTAATGCTACTGCTTCCTGTCAGTGTGCTTTCAGCCTTTTGTTGGTTCACTGTCAGTGCAGTAAGCTTTAGAGCTTTTTCCAGAATTGATAGAGCCAATAGCATTTGGCTGCCCGTATTGCAAGCATTATCCCCCTTTCCCCCCTCCACCCTTACAGTTGTTCTTAATGTGAAAATTTGGGTTCTAAAAATTCTCCCCTTAGTAAGATCTGCCTGCCTCTTACTAGGACTTCAAGTTCCCACCTATTCCTTGTAAGCTCACTGCAACTGCTTGCTTGGTTAACCCAGACCTGTTGGTTTAAAAGGCCCTCAGTAAGCGATTGGCTGCTAGGTGACTTATGCTCACAGCAGTTACAGTTGCTTTCTCCCAAAATAATAACTGCAAAAAAGCTAAACGGCCCATCTAGCATGTTGATACCCTTGCTATGTAGGAAGAATCCTCTCTAGACACTCAAATGGATTTAGTCTCCAAACAGGTCCTTGTCATTAAGAAGTCAGAAGAAGCCACTAGGAATATCTATATCTAAGCAAAGAAAGTCCTTCAGCATTGCAAAGCACCCTGTGGCTGCCTCCCCCCTCTATCAAGCCACAGCAGAGGCTGGGAACACTGTCTCCTCCTTGTCCTGCCATGACCGAAAGAGAAGGAAAAGTAGCAGCACTCATGTCCTGCAGAGAAGAGGCAAAAAGTGGGGAATTCGTGCCATGATTGCTTCCAGATGAGTTCCTTTTTTTAGCATTCTCAGCTCTTAGCTCCCAGGTAGAGAGAGCATTGCTATGCATGAGCACCCTGGTACTTGGGGGAAGATGCCTTTTTGTTCTATTTAGTTACATGTGTTACTTTTGCCTTTAGGAAGCTTAAGCAATGTTTTTCTGCGTATTTCCTTGTGTGTGTCAGGGAGAGGTCTGTACACACACAACCTGTCGGTGCCTGTGCCAATGGAGGAGGTTATCAGGTTGTTAATGCCTTGTCACAGCCGAGGGTTACCTCCTGTGAGGGATGAAAAGTTCTTGTGGGTGGTGCAGCTGTAACCAGAAGAGGCATGAAGTTCACACCTGGGGATTTCTGCAACAAACTATTTTTGTAAATAATTTATAGGTAATAGACTCCTGTAATAATCACTCAGTACAGGTGAGCACTTAAGGACATGCTTAATTGTGTTGTTTAATGAGAGCGTAGGTGCAGTTTCTTTTTTATATCTGTGTGTTTGTCTTCTGAAAAAGTACTGTCTGTGGATCAAATATGTTCCTAATTGATACTGTTACTTTCTCCGCCCCTTCTGACGTTCTAGGAGTGCTTGGAGTTGTCTGGTTATGCTATCACCTTTGCGAAAACTGATACATTTCTGGAAAGATCCTGTATAGATGCACACAGAATGATTCCTCCAATCTGTCTGGGTTTAGAGAGGGATCTCAGTCACTTTGCCATGGATTCCACATTTCCTGTGTCTGCAGTACTTGGTGTGTGCAGGTAGCATTCACGCAGTTCTGACGACCTTCCTGGAGTTGCAGATGTCCTGAAAAGGACTTGGGCCTGAAGTCTATAGGTAACAGGGACTTACATCTCTTTTACTGAGCAAAGTCTTGTACTCCCTGCCTACAGAAGCAGTATATGTGTATTTAATATGTGTATTTAATTACTGCTGGCAGTAGGATTTCCTTATCTACAGCACGAGGAGGGGAAAAAGCTATATTTTTTGTTATTCTTTACTTTTGCTATCTTAAATGAAGTAGAATGTTGGGGAAGAAAATTAACTGGCCAGGGCGACAAGAAGATTTAAATTAAATTTTTTAGCTTAGATATATCTTTTCTCTTAGCGTTTTAAGTAACAGTTGTGGTAAACAGAGACAGAAAAAGCTTGGATGCGAGTTCTCTTCTGTATGAAAGTGTGTATAGTTTTTTCCATTGTAACAACACAACAAAGTTGAGTTTAAAACCCTTCTGTAACATAGCTTAATGAAACCATCCTGGGACATTTTTTTCCCCTTGTTTTTTTCTGAGTGAGGGTTGAATATTGAAGCATGCTATGAAGAGCAATATAAGGTCAGTTCATTTTTTTAGGGATTAGTAGGGGAGTATGTATCTCCTTTCAAGGCTGTAAGGAAGTTTCTTGAGCATTATGCCCGGTTTCATACCAAGTAACATGAACCACTTTTTCAAGAGATTCATAGTTTGGAAAAGTCCTATCTCCCAGCATGATTCTAATTTCAAAGGAGGCATGTTCAGTAGCGACTCCCACACAGTCCTTGTGTTGTTACAGCTCTTGCAGTCCTGAGAGCAGTAGATGTGAGCTGGTTTGTAAATTGTAGCAAAATGGGGATTCCAGACTAGAAACAACAGGCTCATATGAGGAGGTATTGTGTGAGTAACTTCTTCAATCAGTTGCTGGTTTGGTGCTTCAATAGTAATGGGCTGCTTTCTGAGAAGAGTGTTCCAAGTACTTTGTTCTGTTTCTTGTTACAAGAAGTTTGGCCCATGGCAATTTGCTAGAGTTGTAGAAATCAGGATATTCCGTGAAGATAGCTTTATAGGATTAAATTGTACTCAGGTGAGTTTAGAAAAGATAGATGGTATCAGGAGGGAATAAAAAAGCCTTTGTCTTTGATACGTTACTCCTCTGCTTGGAGTCACAAAGGACTGGCCCTTCTCTTTCCATGATCCATAAAGAGCTCAGGGCTTTGGTGTGATTGTGGTTATGTTTGCGTTGAGGCGCCTTCCTCCTTGTGTGTCTAATTCTCATGATGTACAGG
Source organism: Oreocharis arfaki (assembly GCA_013398015.1). Classification (NCBI taxonomy): domain Eukaryota; kingdom Metazoa; phylum Chordata; class Aves; order Passeriformes; family Paramythiidae; genus Oreocharis; species Oreocharis arfaki. Next base: position 1,313,568 of record VZRR01001456.1, on the reverse strand, counting down.
AGTGAGCTGCAACTGTGTTAAACCCCTTTGTCCTTCTTTCAGAGTCTCTGCAGAGCAGAAAAGCTTTGTGACTTTAGCTGTACCATTATCATTGAAGTCGATTGGTTCAGTATTTTAGACTGCGTTCATGGATAGGTGTAGGTACCTGTTTGTTCTTGATGACTTGTGCTAAAAAAACCGGTTTGAACCGCAATGCTTATTTATCATGGACAAAGTTTGAATTGTTAGCCAAGTGCTCAGGTTAGGCATGTGATAGATGCTCTTGTCACCCACAGTTCCAGCTGTGTCCTAGCTGCTTTTGCAGAGGAAATACCCAGCTGCAAGATACAGAGAATTAATGAAAGGACTGGATGGGATAAGAGGCTAATCTTGAGGAGTTAATGCTGCTTCCCTTGTTGCCTGGTTCGTTTCGAGTCTTTTGAATGACAGTCCCAGTCAGTTTCTTGGTTTAGTTTGATTATTTTTTTAATGGCATGACCTATTTACAAACATAATTAGGTGGTTACTTTGATTCATTTCCAAAAATTAAAGTTTAAATATAGCACTTACTCGTGGAGTTGATGATGCTACTTCTTAAATTTTATTTTGCCATTCATATTACCTGACTGTACAATTATTTAATGAAATACATGTAATTTAATGAATAGTCTAGATTAAGGAGATAACCTAAAGAGAAACAGGGCTTGAGACTGTAGGAAGCTTGTCCAAAAAGGAAAATATTACTATGTTTTATAATTTTTTATTTTTTGTCTTTGGCTTATCGTACATAATCAAGGAAACAACTGTAATATTCCTGATACCTAGAAGGAGGACAAAAGGGATATCTCTGGCTTTTTACTGGTGAAGTGAAATGGGTTCCCTGCAATACATTAATGGGAATTGTTAAAGCATCTGTGTTACAAATAATTCATAAAAATATCTGTAGTTGTTTAGTAGGTAGTCAGCTGTAATGTCACATGATGCTTTAGAACAGAAGACGGCACTGCTGCACTGATAATAACCTGTATAAGCTGTGTAATCCATGTGAGCTAAAATATGGGACCATTTGTTTCACCTACCTGCACTGCATTTTTACCAAGATTTGATTTTAAATGCAGATTTTTCCCACCTGTACTAAATACTGAGGTTGAAGCATCCATAATCAGTTATTCTTTTCTCTGCCTTTTGCGTGTGAGCCTATAAAAATAAATATTTCTCTTGCTCAGAAGTTGCTAAGAAAATAGGAATTTTCCCGGTATTTGTCTAGTGTTGTTTTTAACAGCTGAAGATCAGATGCTGTACTGACTGACAACTAGGAACTGAATTCAGGGCTTCTTTACTGATGTCTCTGGCCTCTGGCAGGTTACTTAATATTTTGCATCTAAGCCTTAACAGAAATTGTCATATTAAATCATAATTAGAACTTAAATCTGGCTTCAGGTTCCTTTTTACTAAACGTTTCAGAGAAAGGTACCCCAGTCCTTTTTCATGTGTGAAGTGTTCTGTCCTTAACAAGAATGTATTTTTAATCACTTAGTATTCAAGATTGACATAAGCAATAAAGCATCTATATTTTCCCAAAGTGCACTTTTAATGTTAATATATAAATATTTCATTAATAGCTTGTTATGAAAAGTCTTTTCTATTGAAAAGGAAAATAAACTTTTTGACCCTCACCATTTCTGTGAAACTACTATAGACTGAGCTATTTGGGAAATTAAAAAATGTGATTTTTTAGCTGCTTGTTTATTTAAAAAGCCATTTCATGTTCATTTAGTTTTCATGGTGTCCTAAAAATAGATACACAGAGTAAGTAACAAAGCTGTGTTTAAAAGCAGACAGGGAAGAAATGGCAAACTTTTGGCAAGATGGCATCTACTTTTATTTGACCTTTACTGCTAAGTTTGTACCTTTGTTCTTGGAGTTGCTTGTATCCTTAAAGGTAAATGACTGAAACATCTGAAATAAGTTTGACATGGGTGGAAGCAAGTACTCAATTGAAGGCTTTGTGTGAGATCAGAGTTTAGTGTCTGAATGGCACACAACTTGCAAGCAAGACCCTGGCTTGTGGTTTGTGACAAACCTGGCTGCACAGGCTGCCCAGGAAAGAAGAGCTTCAGAGACAGAGCATGACAGATCCGTGAGGTCTTGAGCTCCTTGGGCAGCTTTGTTGCTGTAAAGGCAAAGGGAAAATTGAATTCTGGGCCATTTTCAGTTGTAATCAAACAACTGCTCCCCCCAGCAAGCAGGAGTCCTGCCAAAGTCAGTTTGGTGCATGGAGATGTGGATAAAGCAATGTTTGTCATGCTTTCCTCTCATCCAGTGCATTGGATTTCCATCAGAAAAATCATTTGCTGACAATCAGCTGAATCAGCTGGCAAACACTGCACTGCAGAGGGAGGTGGGAGGAAGAGCAGAGTTTAATTAACAATTGAAATTTGCAGCTGGGGAGCATGGAGGGTTGTTTAACATCATCCTTAAACACAGAAAAGTGGCAAAAGAAATTTGCACAGGCAAAGGCTCCTTCCAGTCTCGGTCCTACAATAAGCTAAGCATTCCTAGCATGTTAGAAAACTTGCTTAATTTAGGGGTCGACCATACTGCTGATCTAAGTGCAGTCCTTAAACGTGGATGACCAACCAAGAGCTGTGCAGCCAAGATCAGAGAGCACTCTCCATCTTGTGGGATAAAACACCTCATGCTTCTTGAATAGATGCCTTGTTCTTCACACACTGAAGTAGGTTCAGTGTACTTGTCTCTTTGGCCCTGTGCTGAGAGTGTTTATCTGAGAGAGGAACTATTCCTATGCAGTTCAGTTCATATAATGAAGTTTGGAAGATGAAATAGCCTTCTTTTAGTCAGATTATAGATAAGAGGGGGGAAAAAAAGAATTGGAGGATTGAAAGCATATGTGCAGTGGATTTTGTAAAGGTGAATACCTGCACCTTATTTTTTGCTGCTCCGGTCCCCTTGGATATACTATGCTCTAGAGCTATGAGCAGAGCCTGCATGTATTTGTATGGAGGAGGATGAGAAGTTTCTATGTAGTACTGGCAATTGACAGCTTATCTGTCTTAATGTGAACACTATTTTTTCTCACAAGTCATTCAATAATATCCTAGAAGATATCATACTTGATCCTTTGTACTGCTTTTTTACAGAAGTGCAAGCTTGTTTTGGAGGCTTTATTTGGAGATTAGCTGACTTGGCTTTTTTTAGTTTCTCCTTGACGTGTTTCACAATTCAAAAGTTAGAAAGACAAGAGAGAAATGTTCTGTTTTAATTTTGTGTGACTACTTTAATTCCATCAGTCTTGATTTGGTATTGCTGATGAGGATATTGCTGATTTAGACAGTTGCTGTCTTCTCAGGACATGTAACTCTTGTCTGTTTTTTTTTTTGCTTTCTCTTTTATTTTTTCCTCTTTCCTCCATCATTGTTTTTCTTACCAAGGAAAATACGTATCACTCTTGCTGTGGCTGGTGTGTGGAAGATAAAGGCAAACTGGAACACAGTTCTCTCTTGTCCTTGGAGATGGCTTCCGCACATAAGCAACAAGTTTGTTTCCTGAATTTGTGAGTTTTTGAGTGGCCCTCCTGTAATCTGATTAATCAAGACAGTAATAACTTAAAGAAATCTTACTTACTAGAGTTGTTGAAAATAGAAGGCAATGAGATTCTTAAGGTTCTCAAATATATACTGGAGCAGTTTCTAAATCCTTGTGCTCTGTCAAAGCTGTTTAATACAGCCAGGAACTGATCCAAAGCTTATGTCTGGATGAGTAAAAAAGAAAGCAAGTCTGCCATGTAAAGACAGGATGGTTATGTATTTTCCCTCTCAGTATGAATGTGTATCTGTAAAAGACACGTTTGGTTTTTGGTTTGCTTGTGATTTTTGGTTTTCTTGTTTGGTTGGTTTAGTTGTTTTGTTGATGTAGTTGTTGGAGTTTTTTTATTTTTAAGGATGTAGGGGTTCCACAGTGTTTCTCAGAATCCTGTCATTCCAAGTTGTAATCCTGAACTTCAGGGACATGTCAGCAGTTGTTGTAAATTGGTGAATTGAAATCAAATGTAGCAAGTTTTACCACTGGGAGATGTCAGTATGCAAGGTGAATACTAGCAGAAAAATATTAAAGTGAACTATTTGGAAAAGTGTTGTGAAAGGCATGTGAACTCCTAGCTGTGAAGCACTTTGAACATTTATCTAAGAAAGTATTTATGGTTTCTTGTTTGGTTTAGTGTTTTGATCTGATTATTTAGTGCAATTTGACAAGATGGACAGTCAGAAAATGTTGAGATTAGGAAATAAAGTAGAAAATTCTTTTGGGGGAGGGTGATTTTGCAACAAATTTATTAGAATACCATGGTTGTGTAGCTCAGAAATAAAGAGGATGTTCTAGTGCCTTTGGTTGTAGAAACTAGCCTGTGCCTTTTTCTTCTCTTTATTTTTTTAACTGTGTCTGGATTGCTGGTGGGATGATTTTGAGTGTTTTTATTTTTGTGAAGAGGCATCCTATAGAGTGAGGAAACATTTCTTGGAGCATTTGCAGGTACCAGTGATGTATTGCTAGTTTGATTAAGCAGAATATGCCAAGCACAATGCCAGTTTAGCCTGGATTTAATACAAGGCTGTGTGTCAGTACAGTACGTAAAGATGAATTCTGCTATTGTGACAGCTGTGTACAGACCTCTGGTTGCTGTTTCTGATGTTTACTAATACTGCTTCTGATGACAAAGGTGGCACTTTTTACAGACAGTGAACTTGTACCCTGCGTAGTTTAAAAACAAACCCAAACCAGACAAATGTTACTAGATTGGTGTTGTTGTTGGAAGGGAGGAATTATGAACGGCTCAGGTGATTCCTCACCTCCTCACAATCGTAGGTTTTCTTGATAACATGCCATTTATACCGGATCTTGCATTCACAAGTATGAGCTAATGTTTTAAGAACATTGCTTTGGAGAGTCATATTTCTCCATTGAAGTCAGCTTCACAAAACCTTTCTGTCCCTTCCAGAGAGCAGAATTTAACTCGTTTTAAGTCCTGTCTCTGGCTTGTAATGCAGGACAACACAGAGAGGATCAGTGTGTCTTGAAGATAAATAAAATTAAGATCAGTTGAAATGATGAGATTTTGAGTCTTTTCTCTCTTCACTCTTAAAAGAAAAAGCAGCTGACAATCACTACAAGTTTCTTTAGGCGTGGAACGCCTATTAATCTTTTAGAGGAGCTGGGCAATTTTGCCTTAAATTGCTGAGCATAATTAAGTGTCACTTCCTGGCACAAGATTTTGTTGTGCCCGAGTCCCACGCAGTTTTGATACAATCTCAGTACACATTGTCTGTCATAAAGATGTCTTACTCTGTTTAATATATTGATTTGGTTTTTTTCAACTTTCCTTATGATTCTAATCAGTCTGAGTCCAGACTGCGAGAAATACTGCAATCCATATGACTTTAGAATGTGCAAGGAGGTTGAGTATAACTAACTCAGAAATTATTTTGCTTTTAATAAACTTTTATTAAATAGGAGTACAGCTTAAATTATTTGAAAATATTTGAAATGGAAACAAAAATGTGCAGCAGATTTTTTCTGAAGCCAGTGTGTCAGTGACATGCTCATCATATGTTTTGTTTAAAAATGTGAACAAAACAAGAAACTTACATCCCCTATAGTCAGATAGATTTATTTGTAACCAATATATTTAAAATAATTTTTATAGAGATTTGTCAGATTAAACAGTCTACTTCAAATTCTCCATCTTTTTGCTTCTTTTTGCTTCTTTTCGATTTTTTCTTTTTTTTAATTGATTTTTCTGTTATTGTCTGTGTTAGTAGAATTACTTTATCCCAACTTGCCTTTCATTCATCTAACACCATAGTAGTTACAGATGTAATGCCCTTCTCTAGCAAGAAGCAGAAAAGATGAACAAAACCCAATTTCTTTCTTATTTTCTAGCCTATCCTTCCTTCAGTCTATTCCATGCAGTTACTCATGCTGCTTCTCAGCTTTTGTTTCTTAATTTCAAAGAAACTGGAGGACGGAAATATTGGAATATAAGAAGGAGGGACTACAGGAAAGCGAGCTCCTGAAAGTATTGGAGCTGTCTTAGAGCTTGGCTGTTGTGAGCACAGGTCTTGCATCCTGGCCAGTGCTGAAAATAGACCAGATTTCTAGTGGCTTTTGTACATAATCATTCCCTGTCTTTACTATGGTGTGTTTATCCTGACTGTGAGGGATGGTGGAGCTGTTTAGTTCATGTTTTGAAATAGGACCTGTCCTTCTAGTTCTTCAGGTAAATAAAATCTAGCATACTTCTAAAATAGCTAAAATGAAAGGCTTCACTGTCTATCGATCTATTAATAGATGAGAAGACTTGTTGCTTTGTAGGTCCTTGCTCTTAAGACCAGATACTGAAAGTTGCAAATGGATGTAAGCAAATTTTATTTACAAATTAAATGAAATTTTGAACTCTGAATGAAGTTTGAGGATAAGAATACAAATCAGTTACACAATGAATTATGAGCTGGTACATGTAAAGACATAAGAAACCGAAATAGATTTTCAGTATTGTCACAAGTATCACTCTTAATTTTCCTCTTGTAGACATGAAGCGCTGTATTTTCAGACTGTCTGAAATAACCAATGTATATAATATTTTGCTGAGCTCATTTTTACCATGTCGTCCAAAATTATTTTCTGCCTAGTGCACAGTGCAATGTTCATTTACAAATCATACTTTACCTGTTAGATTTTTATGTTTCAGTGATGTGTGTTCTCTCCAATTTAGTAATTGGAATAGTTTTATAAATTTTAGGAAATTTTTTTGGTATCTCCAGTATCAAGGAAATGAATCATAGCTTTGTTTGGGGGGAGGAAAAGGGGGAGAAAAACTAATATTGTCTTTATTTTCCTGATTCTAGGGTCTACTTACAGTGTGCTGTCCATAATGCCTTCCGACTCTGAAAGCAGCAGTTCTCTGAGCAGCATTGGTGAGTGAAGTATTAATATAAGAACTTGATGAGTGTGTCTTTTGGGAACTGGGAGAACAAGTTTTTAAGGTTGCCTCTGGGAAGAGTAGAGGGATCCTGGTCATAAAATCGAAGAAGTTGGACTATAAGATGTAACCATCCATCTTCATGAGGAACAAGTGTGCTTTTGTGCAGTGCTAGCTAAGCCTTTTCATGGCTGGCTGCAGTTGTTGCCAATAAAATCTGTTACATTTGGATATGTGAAATGATCTTTTTGCGCTTTGAGTTACTTAGTAAAATGATGTAAAAATGGCAACGTTGTGTTTTATACAAGTCTGTGCGTATGAAAATGAGATATGAGCATGTGTATGTGTGTAATTATGTAGATGTGAAAATTGTCAGTCAAAAGCATCATGGGAGTTATAAATCATGTTAGGTAAGGCTATAGCCTTCTAAACTTTTGACAGTGGCTTCAAGCTTTAGCATTTTTTTTCCTGTGTTCAATTAATTGCTTCATTTTCTCTGTTTTGAAAGTCATTGGGAAAGACAAAATACTCAGAAAAAAAAAATGGAGATATAAGAAGTGTTATTAGAGGTGTTTTGTCTGCAAGATGATCTTGGAGCAGCTCTATTAGCTGTCAGTTTTCCTCATCTTGACTTATACGTATACCTTCTATTGAGAAATCCATGTAAAAGTCATTTGCCCTGGATAGGGAATGCAGGCTCTTGCATATTTAAAGTTCCAGTGTTGTGTCAGGCATCTGTAGACTTTCCTGTCAGCACCAGGCAAGTTGTCTTTTTAAGGATGTGGGTAGACATCTGTTGTAGTCATTGAGTTGAACCTTTAACTCCAGAAAGCAGGAACAAGATTTTAGGCCTGAATGAACTATTTACTGAAAATACTGGAAGCTGTGACATGTTAGTTTGATCTTAATCAAGACCACACTTGTATGCTACTACCTGAAGGAAAGGTAGATTTAATTTGCTACAAATAAACTGGGACTGGAAATAGAAAGAAAAAAGTTCCTAAATTTTTAGGACAACCAGACTCAGAAAGGCACATTCTAAAGAAGGTAGTTATTCTAAAATGAAATCCAGTAAGTTTGTGGGATAATTGGATGAAGTGATGGCTGATACAGGAGAAATGCAGGTGATCCTGTCTAGTTCCATGTTCCTTTTTTAAAAAGGAGTGGCAGACTTAAATCTTAATTTTGTTTAACTTTTTTGTACGTTCCTTCCCACAAACTATATTTTGTTTGTATTTTAATATCCTGAAGTTCATATTGCAGTTGGACCTGTGCACTTAACGTAAAAGGCTGTCCTCAGAAATGATTTATGTCTTTGGAGTATGCAGTGATCAAAGTTATTTTATAACTTGAAAATTAGGTGCCCTGCTATTCAACATAAATTGTGATCTACTATTCTCTGTAATTTTGTTTTATTCAAATGGTTAATGTGAGCTCAGTATTTAATATTTAATAGATTAACAACCAGGGGAATTCTTTGTTTGAAGCTGGCATGTTTATTTTATGGTGTGATTATAGACTTGTTATTGAGTATGATTTTTGCTCCAACTATTTTCTCACCCTCACATCTTATTCTGCAAGAGACAGTATTTTTTGTGATCCAAAATCAGTAGAAAAATTGCTTAATAACTGACATATACTAATAGACATCTTTGCAAGTCACTTCAAAGATTATTTTAATACTGACTGATTATTGAATGACAGGCCATCATAACTAAAACTGTCTGCATGCCAGCTCCCCTAAGGCTTCGTATGACTTGTTTGAATGGAATCCCAACAAATACTGAGGTGCTGTAGCATTTGAGGAATTTCACATGCATCTTCCCCCCACTCTGTCCCATCTCACTGGAATAATTTTCCCAAGGGTAATTCTGTGTGGTGGAAATGGTAAATTTAACCTATGAAATGAATACATCAGTAAAAAAGGGTAAATAGGTCATGGTTTGGAGATGATGTAAGCTTTTGAATATGTTCAGTTTGACACTGATAGTTTTATGTGCACACACATGTATATAAAGGGGTATTTTCAGTTCCTCACTCACACTGACCTTCCTCACAAGAAAAATAAGGGATCTGTTTTATTATACCTGTGTTCAAAACACTGGTTTACAACTAATACCTTGATTCTGTTTGTTGAGCAGCTCAGAAACAGATTGGCACGTTGGACTTTTCAGGGGAAATGCAAAAGGTTTTGGGGCCACTAATTACTCCCGGATAAATCTTCAGATAGTTAATCTTAGCATCATCTAATTAGGAGAGATAATACCATCTTTCATGTGTAGTCTTTGGGCTCCATAGTTCATAAATGCAGCTAGAGAATTGTACGTCCATGTGCTTCATCTTTTCTTCCCCAACCTTAATTACCCCAGCTATTGTTAGAGATGGTTTCTGCTGCCAGCATTTTTAATTAAATGATCTTTTTCTGAAATACTTCCGAGTAAGTCAGGAAGTTGTGAAATGGAGATGCTGCTATGCATTTTACAGCTATCCTGGGTTTGAGTTAGTTTATGAAGCTAAGGTATTTAAAAATGGGCTTATTTTCTAGAAAAAGACTGATCTAAGAACTAATCTTAAATAGAACTAGGATTGTTGTTAAAAGATAGTTCTGAGGAAACTTGGGCTCAGTCTCAGTCCAATGAATAAAGCATGATGTTAGGATTTTGAAAGGAAGAGAGAAAGATGAGACGTCATTTAATCACTATATAAACCCGTGGTGTACCCACGTCTTGGGTGTGTCAGCAGTTCTAATTCTCTCATTGAAAGCCAGGAGTGCAACAAGCATGGAGAGCAGCAGCACAGATGAATGAACAGTTATCCAGGAGCTTCTGTGTGGGGAGCAAATGGTTATTCTGGGGTTCTCTCAGTCTTCAATGATGTCAATAAAAGAGCAGAGCAAGGAGTGATGCGATTTGCATAATGTGTCTCAGAGATGAGCTTAGGGCTAGTCTATTCCGAGTACTCTGTTGTCATCCAAGCTTTTTTCTCTTTCCCTGCCTAAATGGGGCTTGCAGGGCATGAGGGATGCAAGAATGAGCTTCCATCCTCATGTGCATGTGGTAGCGTAGGCAGTTGGGTGGAAGCTGTTTTTCCCCCTGTGTAATGGCAGATTAGCAGCCTTGGAGAAGAAAGGATGCCCTTTTTTTCATTTGTATCTGTATGTAAATAAAAATGCAGAGTGGCAGCAGGTTTTTCTTGTATATTTTCCTCATTATCCAAAATTATTTTAGATGGCAATATTTTCTTTTTTTTCTCTTTTGCTTGCCTCCTTTTCTTCCTGATGTATTAATAAAGTTCACGCCGTGCATGTGAAGCAGGTAGTTTTGATGGTATGGAGAGCAAATATTCGTGGTTTATTTCCAAAAGAGGTACAATATAAACTGCTGTAATGGTGCAATACCACCACTGTCAGCCCCAGCTTTGTCCCCTCAATGGAACAAATCCTTATTAAATTGTCATGCTCTCTCTCTGTGTTTCCTTTCTCTCTGCCCTTGGCTAATGACAAAGATATTTGTGTGTAAATAAAAGCATCCTTCATCTGCCCACTCCCTGTTCCCAGCAAACTCTCTGAACGGAACTACAGTCTTGTGTCTCTGATCTCAGAATAATTATTTATGGGGATTCGGTGCCTGTCGTGCCAAGCACAGAACAACAGTGTCACTTAGGAATTGGATAGAAACCAGTAACACAGCTATATGTGACAGTCCCTGGCTAGCCTCCCACTTGACCAGTTGTGGTAATGGAGAGGAATAGAACACAGAATCAAGACCCTTTTTTTAAAAATTATTTTAACAATGTGTCAGTTTGTATAGCACACTTAATAATTTGACATTTAATGCCATGAGAGGATTATGGTTTCTAGAATCAAGCTATTTTTTACTTATCCTAGTACCATAATGAAGCTTCAGAGTTTTCCTTTAGTGCTTTAAAAATGTTTTTTTCCTCCCCTCCTCAATGCACAGATGTTTGGGTTTTGGTTTGGTTTGGTTGTTTTTAGGAAATGTTTTTTGATGGAACACAGCAGTTCACATGCAGGCAACAGGCTGTGGCTCTGAGAAGATCCTCCGTAATAGTTTTAATGAGTTTTTAACAGAAAAGCAAATATTTTCCTTTGTTTGGGTTGAAGTCTACGGAGTTCCTAATTAGGTGAATTTTGGAACGGAAATGACCTTCCATCTTTTCACATGTATAAATTTTTTCTTTCCACAGCCAGACGTGTTTTCAGTGTTTTGATTACAGCTGTCAATCTTATAGCCTCTTTATTCCACATTGCACATTATCACCTTTCTCTTTTAACAGGCTATTATTTTTCCAGGTTTTCAGTTCTTTGCAAATAGTATCACTTTCTCATCAAAAGTGTTTTTTCTTACTCTTCTCTGTTCCTATCACTGTGCTACATTTTGCTGTGGGAGCTTACATAGAATCATAGAATGGTTCGGGTTGGAAGGGACATTAAACACCATCTAGTTTGAACCCCCATGCCATGGACACTGTGATCTGTAAGGAGCACCACCACTGGCTCTACAGTTTTATGCCTTTCCTTGCAGCCACCAGGTGGTCATAAATCTGTCTCCACCCAGTTGTCCAACTTTGACTTCAGCTGACACTATTTCCTTCCTTAACGCTTTTTTAGCTTATCAGCCTGACAGGCTATTTACAGATAGTTTTTCGCTAATTGCATTTCAAGTTGCTTAATCTGAGAGCCTTAATTCTTACTCCAAAGCAAATATTTCCCCCCTTCCATCAGATTCTTTCCCAACAATGTTAGTCTTTCACTCCTCATTTTCATACTGGTCATTTTGACAAGTGTCCTTTCATGTTGTTGTGATTTCAGTTTGTTGCTTAGTACTTTCAACAGCTGTATGTAACAAAGTAGTTGTTTTCACTATTCACAGGAACTGTTCAGTTGCAGGTGTGGCTTATGATGCTCTTCTAGTCAAAAATACTCTGTCCTTGTCTGAAAGAGTTATTTATTCCCCCACCACTCCCCCCTCCGCAGTCTATAGTAATCTCTCATTGTATTTCTTGCATGTTTTTTGGAGGTTTTTTTGTTGTTTTTTTTTTTTTTTTTGCTAACGCAAAGTTTGTATTTGCTAAAGACACCTCAGCAGTTAACACCAAGGAGCAAGTTAGAAAATTACACTTGCTGAAAGGCCATGAATGAGTAAGAAAAGGTACTAGGAACACTACTAATACACCACATCAGAATCTTTTTCGGCACTGCAGCAATTGTCTTCGATGTTCCACCTCTTCGCCAATCAGTCTTTCTATTCAGAAGTCGTTTTCCTGTCACATTTGGTCTCAGTGGTTGAATTAAAACTCTTCACATAGATTTATTTCTTATGTAGTAAACTACCCGTTTAGTTTGCTGGAAACAAGTCTTTTAACTTGGAAATAAACACTCTTCCGCACATTTAAGGTAAACTTCACACTCTGATTTTGCTCTGTGGATCATGTAACTGTCTCTGGGATTTATCCTAGTGATTAATCTCTAAGTGATTTTCAGTGTGCTTGTTAATAAACATCTCCTCTTAAGTAATAAGCATTCTGAATAGCTTTAGTGTGTTATTGTTGTCTTCTTTGGTGTCCATTTTTAGGCAGCTGTGGTTTGAGGTTAGTCATGCACAGGGTTCTCTCAACTTCTTTTTCTTCGAAGGTGCTTGAGTTTACTCCATGGACATCATGCCCTGTTTCAAACAAAAAGGAACGTAACAGTAAAAAAGTTAAATTTACTCATTTATCCTGATGCAGTCTTGGAGAAGGGACAGCGGGGTTTTTGTGGTGAGAGAACCACTAATGAAGAGCTGACCACTCCATGGTGTTTTGCTTGTTACAGTATCTTCTTAACATTTGGCAGCTCCATGTCGGAATTTCTGAAGATTTGGTTGGTCTGCAATGATTTGAATGGAAATAGTGTATGTGAATACCCATCTCCTGCAGTCTAGCATTTCTGGAGCACTGTGTCTTTCACTGCTCCTTGAGACCCTTTATCAGCCTGTGCACTTAGGAAATCCTTTGGTGAAGGTGGTTTTCTTTTGGAGCTGTGAAGTTGATGTGGTGAGTCAGTGCTCAACTCCTACAGGAGAAGATGTGAAGGATGGAGCGCCGGAGGAGTCTCACCCCCTCGGTTGGTATGCAGCCAGTGACCATAGTCACTGTCTCCCTTGGGTTCAGGGTGGACACTTAAGTGTGGGTTATGCTTTCAGTACACAGCTTTAAGCCTGACAGAGTTAGGGTTTGAGCCAGGGAGCTACTGTAAATTCAAACTCGGAAGCTTCAGCTGTATATGCCTTGGTCATGGTAACAGATTTTACCCTCGGTTGTATTTCAGCTCAGCAAAGTTCCTCAAGGACTTCACAAATTGATGTATCTGCCTTTCCCCTGCTGCCCTCCAATCTCCTCTGCTATTTTTTAGTATTAGGTTGTAGATTTTCTTTCATGTTGACCTTTCTAGAACCACTGTTCAGTTCTTTCTATAGTCTTAAACTTACTGAAGTTGAAAGTTTATTCTAGATGCTGCTGGCATTGTTTAGGTTTTTATATTCTGAATTAAAACAATATACTGGAATGCTACCCATCCTTTTGTCCTTTCATGTTACATGATTGTCACTGCTTTCATAATCCATTAGGTTTTCTGTCTGTCAGATGAAACTGTTTCTACATTTCATTATTCTAGCTTTCTTTCCTCAGTGTACTGCTGCTTGTTTTTTCTGATGTTTCAATTCACCTGCATGCAACTGTGTTCTGTGCTCCCCCGTTTCAAAATCACTTCAAAAGATACATCTGAAGAAGTGTATCTAAATAATAACTAGAATGTAATTTAGAATGTAACCCTCTTCTAGGCTTATAAATTATTGAAAGAAAGTAAATATTTTAGAATGCATTTTCCTACAGCAGGCATAAGTCTTTAGTCTTGACATCTTCCCTAGCTTGGGGAGAAACCCTGTTGATCATGCTTTGCAATACCTCTTGCAAGTATTTTTTAACATTTTCTGTCAAGATTTACAAGGCCATAAAGAAATAATATCCTGAATATCTCTGTTGGTTTTCTTTTTTATGAAAGAAGATAATGGAAAAGGCTTGACTGTAGAATGAGTAGTCTCCTGTTTGTTTTCAAGCAGGAAGAAGCACTGATTTATGAGTTTAAGAAAAATCATTGTAAAATTTAGGCATTCTGTTAGCTTGTGACTGATTGCCTTCTGAATTAGTTGGATCTGTCGTACAAGTGTATTTCTCAAAGACCAAGGAGTTTATTATAACTCATAATATGTTAATGATATTTCTTAAAATTAGCTGTTTATGCATTGGTACACGTTTTCTTATCTCAACATTATGTTCATTTGGCATAATGGTACATTTTGGTCAGGTTAATAAGTTTTTCAGCCCTGTTTCTGTTAAAATATTCTGTTATTCTTCAAAAAGTATGCTACCCCTTCCCCACATAAGAAGTTAACTTCTTAAGTTTGTTTGGACACGTTACCTCTTCAGTCGTTGTTGAATAGAGTAATCATCAAGAGTTATATTCAGTTTGTGCTACAGTAATGGATCTTTGTGGTTTCTGTGAAGTCCAGCATTTGGGATATAAAAGAGAAGATATAATTGCTCCAGGTTCTGTTTTTAAGGCTTTTCTTTTACACAGCCTATGTCAGAAATCCTGCAGAACCCCACACTGGATTAAGTCAGTGCATGCTCAGGACCGACCGGCTGTGCTGCGTTGCGGGCAGAGCGTGTTCTGTGCACACAGCACATCCCTGCTCTCGGCTGCTGCAGGGCTCGGTGCAGTGCTGCTCACCTGGAGACTGGCCTGGCAGTGGCTTCCAGGCGCTCGAGTTCTCAGAACCCAAGTGCAGCTCCAGTCAGAAATGAGTTGTGGGGCTTATCAAAGCAGATGGATGAGTTACACTTGGCAGGACATGCAGTAAGTGCCTTTTCCAAAATCCAGGTTGTCCGAGAAAGAAGGTGAGTTACTGAATGGTGGCATAATTTGGATAATGGAGATTTAGCCTTCAGGCTTGTGCATTTTAAGATCAGTTTGACTGGTTGAAGTACAAAAAGGAAGTACTTTTGTGTAAAATATGCAGTCAGATGGAAAACGAATACAAAGCTGGAAGCACAGGTCACTTTCCTTCTGCTGCATCAAGATGTCAGATGCAATAAAAGGATTTTAGCATTCAGCCATAGAAGCTCCTTTAAAAGAAACCAAGACTATGGAATTTTTCTGATGAAAAAGGATTTTGCTGAATGTGTGTGCTTGTTTTTTAAGCATTCAGAAATCTGACTTAAGCTTTATAAGACCTTTTGTACAACTATTGAAAATGGAAGCTTGTTAGTAAATGAAGCAGAGGTAAATTTTGGGTCTTCGTTTAAGGATAGAAGCAGGAAGAACTGGATTATATTGATCTGTGTTTTTACAGCACTTAACAGGTGTACATCTCGTGGCTGATATTATGTGTCAAAAATATCACTGCATTAGAGGGGAAAGTATCTGTTGATGTACTTGTAAAAATTGACAAGTTAATGAAAAATAACCCCTTTTGGTACCAAGACAAATGGCTTCACAATTGTGAAAAAAGCTTCTTTCCTAAGGCTAATTAGCCCGTCTTTATTTAAAGCAGACTTTTCTTTCTTGGCACAGTTTTGGGACTGTGCACAAATGTTCTTGCCTGAAGAAGATTGTCACTTGGATGCTGTCAAAGCTGTTGGGGAAGGGAAGAGGTTGAGGAGCAGAGGTAGATCTCTGGCCTGCTTTTACTGTGTTTAAAGATCCCCAGGGCAGCCATTGGACACTTGTCTAGATCTTGTGTAGCAGACATTGTCCATGGGGCTGCTGCTGGGCTTAGCACTGATAGTAGTGATGGATGTTGTTCATCCAGTGCCCTTTCCTCTCTGTAAAGCACAGCAGCCCTCCTGATTCATCTCCTCCTTCCTCTTGACCTCTTGCATCCTGTTCGTCTGTTTTGCTTGCAAGCAGCCCCAGGATGACATAAGCTTTTGAACCTCTCTGTAAGGATGAGAAGGGGATTTTTTCCATATTACACATCCTCTGATGTGTCAGCTCAAGTGAGATTATGTGCAGGTTGCCGTTGAATTTACCAAAGCCCATAGAGCTTGTCAGTACCTGAATTTGATTTGTTTGCCTTTACCTTTTAGTTTGTTTATGAAATTCCTTTTTCATTGATGTGTCCAAACTCTTTCAACTGCATACATAATCTGACTTTTTGTGTCTATTTATTTTCTTCATTTATTCTCTATATCCCCTGTATCATGTGTATTATTACTGGTTTCTGTATAAACTTGCCATAAGAGAAAGGACAACTCCATTTTGCAAGTGTGAAATCCTTAGTTCTTGTGGATGAAGGGTCTTTGTCTGGATGCAGGAGTGAAACAAAGTAGTAGGAAAAGCAGCCTCCACTGAGAATTCTTCAGAGTGGTATGAGTTTGTCTTGTTACAGAATGCAGGTCCTTCCTGCACTTTTTTATTTCTTCAGTTGTCTATGAGAGCATTTGCATACATTATTAGGAAATAGATTAAAAGAACTGTCTGTGCTCATAAATTCTCATTACAGAATTACAGTAGCAGCTGGAAGGTGTAAAGGCAGAGATCCTATTATTGTAGATGCTGTACCTATGATAGCCCTGATGCTGCAGTTATTTTGGTGTGGGAACTTCAAAGCACAGGTGCTTTTGCTGCAAAGTTGGAGGGAGTTTTTACATTCTGCAATACCTTCATGAACTGAGTTTAGAGATAAAAAGCCAATCCTTGCAATTCATTAGCATTTGATCCAGTGAAATAATTTTGAATTTCTTTCTTTGAAAAGACAATGAGTGGAGAGCATTGTTTTTCTATTATTTTGTTGCTTCATTGAGTAAAAAAAGGCCTAATAAAGGTACATCCTAACAATTTAATACATGTCAGCAACTTGTTTTGCAAATTTTTTCTGAAATTTCTCTTTTGGGGTAGAAAACAATCATCTGTATATGTTTAAGACTTTAACTTTCACATCTGTGACCTGTGTCTTTGAGTCTGCTCTCATGTGTCTGAGAGACACATGAGCAAAACTACATTTACAACTTAATTTTAAAGGAACTAAAATTAGATCTGAATTAGTTGTGAGCAGTTGTTAGGAAGTGATACACCAGACACTCTTCTCTTGGGAAGGAGACGTCATTGTGCTCTTCTAATTGTCTGACAGGACAGTAGTCATCATTGTTGAGCTCTAATATTAGGAAAGCTGAGAATTAGAAAGACCCACAAAACCCTTTAATGAATGACTGCCTCTTGGAGGAAATTTGATGTGTAGTCCAGTTGCAGTGATTGTAATGTGCTTGTGTTAGCCAATGTTGTTAAAAATGAAGCCAGTTTCCATGATTTGTTGGTGAGTGAAATCTTTGACTTCACATACTAGATTGAAAAATTGTGACACGTGAAGACACAGAATCACATTAAAAGTGAATGTTGTCTGTAGGCCATAGCAGAATGGTATTTCTGTGCTGCTAGATAAAGGAAAAGATCCCCTGTGCTGTAGCAGTTTCTTTGCTTTCACTGGAGTAAGTTGATGTGGGTGAATTTTACTATTTTTGGGGGTTTTTTTTAAGCATGGACATTTTTCTTTATTTTAAATAACTTTTTTACCTATTACTTCTGTCAGTATGGTTGGTAGTTTCTGAGGTCTTTGCAACTGTTACTGCAAACTTGCCTTGCTTTTTAAGCTACTTGTAAGTTCCTGAGTAAGCAAGGAACCTACTCCTGCAAACTGAACTTGCCACAGAGGGCCTTTCTGCTAGCATGAGATTTGACTGGAGTTATTCTTCTTTCAGCTCACTGATGAAAGCTTACGTGAATTGCTTCGTTTTCGGACAGGATTCTGCAAACAGAAATACAGGATTTTTAAAAATTAGCATTAACTTCTTTAGTGGAGTTGTATTGTTCTTTCGAGGCAGTCGCTCACTGCCAATTATTTATCTCTTCATCAGGTACGACTGGTAAAGCATCATCTCCACCTCCTGTGATAGACACGAGACAAATGAGTGAGAAGCTGGAGACTATTTTATATCAGCTCCGTCAGGTGACTCGAGAGAGGGATGAGCTGCGCAAGCAACTTGCACTTTCATCTCCTGGCTCAACCTTCGATGACTGCAGGTAAACAGAAAGGAAATGTAGCATTTTCATTTAGTCTTTAGTATTGTTTTCAAGTGTCTTGACACCTGCTTGCCTGGAAAGCTCTCAGGAACTTGCAATATATATATGTTGCTTGTAACCTCCTTGCTTCTTGGTCATGTGGCCACATCCGTGTTACAGAGCTTCCTGTTGAATGCCTGTTCCTACTTTGTCCATCAAGTTTTCTGTGGGACTGAGGGGAGAAGGTTTCATCTCTATGTTGAGAAAAGAAAGCAAAGAAGTTGTTTAGGCTTCATGGGCTTTGTTGTGGGAAAAGAAAGAAGACAGTGGATGAAGCATTTGGTGTTTTGAAAACAAGAGAGAAGAAAGGGAAATAGCTCTGAATACTTGGCTGGAGAACAGAAATGAGGAGAGGAAAAAAATCTCAGCTATTCCTATGCTTCTGCAAGGAGGGAGAGGTTTGGATTTCTGCTGAGTAGAGTAAGTGTTTTTTAGAAGATCAGCTTCCTGGTATACATACATCAGCGAACTTGTAGCAGAAATACATTAAGAATAAGGAATTCTCCACTGAACATGTTTTTTAAGTCATTTAATGGCCAACAGGCTTATCTAGCTCATTCTAATTTGGGGGCTGACACGTTATGAGGAAGATAGTAGTCAGAGTTAATTGTAAATAAGGGTTTTATTGGGTAGGCAATGGAATTAATTTATTTTGAAGGGTTAAAGATCTGTTTAAATGTGTCTGGGTACACTGAGCACTTTTTGCCTGAACAATGCTTGGAAAAAAATTGTCACTGAATCTGAAATAAGAGCAAAGAACAGATTTTCTGGGAGGTGTTGCCATCATGTGTGCCTTTTCTGAACTTTAATGTTTTGTTGTTTGTTTCTTAATCAGCTGTATCTGTATATGGTCAGGTGGTTAATTAAACTCTTTGTCTGTATGAGAAGGTTAAGATTTGAACCAGTGAACTGGCATTGAGAGAATCTGGACATTTTATTAAGTCAGTAGCTTCTCATCTTAATGCCCCCTTCCTCCCTCCATGAGTTCCGAGGGCTGCTTTAAGAGCATCATGTTCTATATAACAGTCTCAAAGCATTGTGGGGATGGGAAAGGAAGAGATTGTCAAATGTCAACATCTTTTGCATAGCTTCCAGTTACTTAGTTGTATAGAAGGATTTCTTCTTTGAAGTTGCTTGAGCTTAGGCATAGAGGATTTTATAGCTCACAATAATCTTCGGCATAATCCAGGATGCTATTAATAAAGTTCTGATGAGCTGTCCTCTGGACTGCCCCAGTTTTCTCTTTGTCAAATCAATCCTTTGCTTTCTGTGTAGGATTTGTATGTGGTATAAAATATGAATGTTTACAGCTTGAAGAGCAACCCATCAGAATAAACCCTGTATTTGGGCAATCCCTGGACAGTACATGTTAGATGGAGAATGCTGGCATCCAAACAATCAAATATTTTAAGAGTGGGAAATGAATGGAGATTATTAATTGATATTCTTTTCCTTCCGTGGAAAAGCAACTACTCTTCCCATCTGCATACACATTTATTGTTTTTGAAATCTTACTGGTATTTGTTTTACTTTTTGAATTCTTTCCTCTTATAAAAGTCATCTTCATCCTCCCTGGAGTCAAAGCCTGGACGTGGTAAACTGTTAATACTGAAGTGTGAAAGCTGAGAGATGATTATGTGGATGGTGACTTTTACTACCTTGGCTTTATTTTCCTGGCTGTGTATGCTGCTGTAACTATGGCTGTACCAAACCAGGTGGTGCAGAGGCAGACCTTGACACGTCACCTTGGAAGCTTCGCAACAGCTCACAGCACATTTGTAGTCTGGGCTGTGCTGGCTGAGGAGGTTGCAAAACCAAGAGCTGTTTTCCAAAGCAAATGTTGACTAAGTCTAGAGCAGTGGAAGAGGAGCCGCAGCAGTGGATTGTGATGTGCTGAATCAGATGAACATGTGCCAGCCTGCTGGACAGGAGTAGGATTGCTCATGCTGTGTTTGTGGATTGACAGTGACTGTATGTGTGTATGTGTGCTGGTGATTAAGCAAAGATTTGACCAAATAATTTACCATGTTCAAGTTGCACTTTATTGACTTAAGCCTGCTATTATTACTTACATAATTGTAATAGTAGAGGAGAACCACAACACAAATAATACCCCTGAAAAGTGTCTTTGAGAAGAGGCTTTTTTATGTGTAATCTATAGTTGTTGTTGTAATTACAATAGTAAATGATAGCACTTGGAAGTAGTGCATTTAGGCATTGCCCACAAAAGTGGACCTGTGATTGGCATTAGCTTTTACGTGAGCATCAGATACATGTAAATGTCAGTCTCACTGTGGCCTTGAGTTATGGCCAGGGTAATTCCACTATAGCACAAAGGATTTTTGAAGTTCTTACATAAATATCAGGGAGACAGTTGGGCCTTTGATACTAACATTTTAAATTTTGTTAATGTTTGAACAAGTGCTTCCAAAGTAGTAACTGATACTTTTCCATTATTGAAATTGTAATTTTCGGTGTTTTCGGGGCATTTTAGCATAAAACTGTGGTGGTCTGCTTAAACAAGAGTCAGCCACTACATGTGGTTGAATGGACTGTTATGTTGCAACAGTTTTGACTTCTGGCTTCTGACCAATATTCCTTCTTCTCTTATTCCTGTTTTTCTTGCTGAGACATAAAGCCTTGGAACAGCAGTGTGGAACATATGGCTTTGGATATCCATGTGGTTTTTATTTCATGTAGATGAGGTAGAATGCAGAATGTTATGGGTGGCGTTGTTGGTCCTTCCTCATTGTGTAGGTTGGCTAAACTTGAGTAGTTGCCTACACGGTCTCCATATGTTTATAGGTGGTTTGTTGGGTTTTTAATGCTGCTTTGAGTGTTGGTTGTTTTGTTTTGGTGGTTTTTTGTTTTGTTTTTGTTTTTGTTTTTTTTAGAATACTGTCAGTGTTACATTAGACTTGCAGAGCAAGTTTCACCATCGCTTTCAGGCTGGCTTTAATAGTTTAATATGAGCGTCTGTTAATCGGTCTCAGTAAGCTCAATGTTACAGCTGAGAGTTAAACTGTGCTCCAATTAATGCTGTCATTTAAAGACTGTGGTGGACAGATGGTATCTACTTTCAATAATTTTACCCTAAGGTCTAATTTAAATCAATAACTTGGGGTTTTAGTGATTCTGTCAAGGGTGTGAACATTTCAATTCAAGTTTGACTTACGCTAACTACGTCTGCGTTTTAAAAGAATAACCCTTCACTAGTTGTAGTGATGTCCATAATACTGTGTGAGTAACATTCTACTTTTGGTACCCCTCAAGAATGAATTTAAAAATACCCTAAAAGACCCCCCTGTAGACATGACTTGAACATTTGGTCACTTTACATGATTTTGGATTTTAGTGTTGGTAAAGTTTATTAAACAAGGAAGAAGGTTTTGTTTTGTATTTCCCCAGGAGCACTTCACTAGAGAAAGGAGGAATTACAGTTGAAGGCCTCACTACTCAGCAACCTATATGCAACTGAGTTGCCAAAAAGTACCTTATATCATACACACACCCCCTGAAAATCTGTGAACCAGATGTGGCTGGCATTTTGGCTTTTATTATTTTTTATTTTATTTTTTTAACAACTCTTACCACTGCAGTAGTGCAAAACCATTTTCGTTTTGATTCAATTGCCAGCCGCTTTTCAGTTCCAGAATCCATGGTGCTGTTTTTTGTATGAAGCAAAGACAATTCTGATTGCTTTTCAGGCTGTGCTTGCAGAGAAGCCATTTGGGGGAGTTTGAGGTTTGAGGGAGGAAGAGCGATCTCTGCAGCAATGGAGCAAATCTGATATGAGAAGAAGCAGAGTTAAATTAGAAAGCAATTGTTTTCTTTTGGAGGCATTATTTTTCTCTTTTGGTGGTTTGCTTGTTATTTTTTTTCATTGCCTGTGGGGTTATAAGAGACCCAGGAGATAACACAGGGACAGATGTCAGAAGCTTCATTTTGAAACTGGAAAATTCAATGATGCAGAAGTCCTGTAAGTGTACAGAGGAGGGACAGTTCGATTTAGAGTCTCTTTTAGAAGCTTAGTGCTACAAAGCAAGAAGACATAATCCTGCTGATTTAGTTTCTAGCATGATATACGAATGTAATCAATTCTAATCTACAAATAAAGGTACCGTGTACAAGTACCATACATTCTAGGCGTAATCTATGCTGGTCAATTGCTTGACAATGTCAATTATTTTAGAAAATTTCTCTCCCAATCATCCAAAAGAAATTTGAGTCAAAATTTTTCCTTTGACTGACTTTGGCTTTTATTTTGTTCAGTTTACTGAAGAGTGCTTGTCGGAGATTATATTGTGTTGGAGGTTTCTTTTGTTCAAATAATGATCTTATGGAAATATGAGGTAGATTTTGGCATGTTTTCTCATTCGTTTGTAGTAGCTAAAAAGAATTTGTTAGCACACAATCAGATGTGTAATTCAGCTTAATGACTTGGTCACACAGGTCAAGTTCTGCCAGCACAGATGGGTGTGTTTGATATCCCATTGGAAGTCTTTCTCTCAAGCCGAACTGTTTTTCCTGGGGAGTTACAGACAAAGTCCTTCAGCTGCTGCCTATGAGAAGCTTTGTATAGCCCAGGTCTCCATGCATACCCAGCTGACTTTGGCAGCCTCTTCCAGCCCTACCCGCACTGCTTTGTCACTGAGAGTTTGACAGGGTGGCACAGGGAAGCCGAGTGTGCTGTGATGGACTTGTTCTTGTATCAATTGAAGTTCTGTTCTGTGGTAGTATTGCTGCTCAGAAGAGAGGGACATGCAGGCTCACTACTATTTTTGGCCACGAATCATCCCATTATTAGATGTTACATCTCAATATAAAACTAATGCAAGTTCAAGTCAGTGGCTTTTTATTAGTGGTTGCAGCTTAATGGGAACTGGTGAGTATTTAGATTAAAGCATATTATAACCTAAATATCAACAGTTGTGTGATAGCATTTTTGTATTGGATAATAATTTCCCAGGCTTTTCATTCACTTCAGTAGCCATTGTTTGACCTCATATTCTTTTTCCATGTTAGGCCTAGTCCAAAACCAAATCATGATTATGAAAGGCTGAAGATTCAATGTATGAAAGCCATGTCAGACCTACAGTCTCTGCAGAACCAACACACCAAGACACTGAAAAGGTGTGAAGAAGCAGCAAAAGAAGCAGATTTTTATCAGTAAGTATTAGTAAAGCTGTACAAGGTAAGAGTTTACCAGTCTGTGCTAGAACATGGTAATAAGGTAGTTTTTTAATGCTGTTTTTCCACTTAAATTGCAAGATGGATGCTTGCATCGGATAAAACATTTCTGGCCCATTTGAAATGATCAAGTATGGACTGCTTGTTTTGCCTTCAGGAATTTGAGATAGAAATCCCCAATGTCTTCATGGGATCAAAAAAGAAAGCCTGATTACTGATTCGACATTGCAATCTGATAGTTTTACTGTCAGGCTAGAGAGCAGAATATAATCCAAGAGAATAGAATTTCTTACTCTCTTTTAATAGATTGTGGTAGCTCTCGTGACAATTTGTGAACGTTTTAACACAGGTCAAATTCAAATGTTATTTTCTTCTGCAGTAGTTGTTAAAACTCTGTCCTCTTTTTGAAAAAAAAAATGTTGGCATTCTAAAGAATTTATCATTGTCACTGAAACCTGAATGACAGCAGATTAATAACCTCCATGTAAAGATTACATGTGCTTAATTATGGGAATATAATTTTTGAAAAGGTGCTTTATTTTAACAGGTGTTCTAATTTTAAGGAAACTTTTTAAAATGCTTTGGTCATTCTGTGCAGGAAATGTTGGTATTTCACTTCATATGGAAGGAATACAGCATATCTTAGAATGCAAACTTTTTATATATAAAACTTGTTTGAACATTTACCAGCAAGTGTGAGAGTTAAAGTAGAATCGTTCTGTTTCAGCAGTAGAAATACTTGTCAGTATCTAAAAGTCACTTTTTTGATCTGCAGTAGTAAAATACATTCAGCTGGCTTATCTGCTCTGTTTCAGCATTGGTTTAGTCTAATTTTAGACTTGTACCTTGAATTTTAATCTGAATGATAACCTCCTCATGTGGCTCTCAGTTAAGTGAGAGTGTATCTCTTTCAATAATTACAGCTGGCATAATGAGGTGTGGAGGAACTTTTTATCTTGAGTGTAGTTGAAACACACATAGTGTGTTTTTGTTGATTGTGGAGTTTTTCTGATAGTTTGTTTGTTTTAAGGCAGTAGCAGATAAGGAGATTTGTTGTTTTTGTCTATGTTTTGTTTAGCTGATGCTAAGCTGAGGAGCTTGAGAGAAAGTGTAAATGATTGGTGGGACAATTCCTGTTATCTCTATAATCATCACATTATGCTAATTGTGTTTGTCTGCCTGCTTTTAATGGCTATGAAATGGCATTGACAGGTGGCATAAATCCATCATCTCTTCTGATGAGGTTTAAGAGTGCTGAGTATTTTCATCTGATTTCATACTTATGTCTCTGTTTGTTTCTGGTTTTGTTTTTTTCCTGGTGCTTGGGAATAAGCATATATGCAGAATTGAGTTTGACCTGTTTTCTTGGTAGGAAACTTACACTTGAAATTAATTACTCCAGGACTTTATCCTTGCAAGTTGGCCTCTAAGATTATTTTTTGTGTGCCGTGACAGCACGTTGCACAGTCGGCTGCTGAGCGACCAGTCCCAGCTGAAGGAGGACATGGATACCCTGAAGAGGAAAAACACGCAGCTGGTGCGGGAACACAACCACCTGCAGCAGTCGTGTGAGGAGATGAAGAGACTTCATGATGAGGATCAGAAGGAGATAACAGACCTGCGCAGCCAGCAGCAGCAGGTGAGCTTCGGCCTGGAGTGTCCGTGCTGCAAGAGATCGTGGATTCTTCCTCTCATAAAGAAATCTGAATGTGCAGCGTTGCTGCCTTTAGTGTCTTACTGGTTCTGAAACAGTCTCCTGGCCTTGTACAGTACTAGGGGAGACAATGATTTCTTGATTACTAATTGATTTTCTTTGTCTAGCTGGAAAAAAAGAATGAGGAGTGTTTAGATGCAGAGATGAAAAAGTGTACATGAAGATTGTGTATGCATGATATTTTTCAAAGTGGATAGAGAGGCATCAAAAATCTAACTTAAAGTTGCAATGTGATTAAAAAGATGACTGTTTTCTTAGGGTATTTTATGGGACAAGGCTTACTTTAAACTTGCATGCTATGTTTGTTTTTTGGGAAGAGTCACAAAAGGTTGATTAATGTTTTTGAACTTCAAACAAAAAGAGACAAAATTTTCAGGACTGGAAGAGCTGGACATTTCAGAACTTTATATCAAAAGCTGTGTCCAGGTCAGTGTTGTTCACAAATTCAGGAAATTTAAAAAATGAGTAATACTAAGGGAGCAACTGGTTGTATCAGGTCCACTGTTCACCTACCAACAGTCTGTTCATTTAGTTAGAATTGTTACAGTAACATGTGGGATGGTTAAACGGAGTATCTTAGTTCACTGTGTGTAGGCTGATTCACAGGGCAAACTTGCAAGTCAAACATTAGGCTTCAGAACCAAAACATATGCAAGCCAAAATAATTATTTGCCAGGGTAGGAGGGGCAAAGGTCAAAGCAAGCTGGATGTGCTAAATGGTACTTTAGGAGGTGCTCGAAGGTAGTGCAAAGATGAGTGAAGATTTGTTCTTCTTTTTTTGTCTGTTTCTCTAACACTATCTTTCAAGTTCTGCTTTGAAACTGTTCAGAGGCTTTGTTCAGAAGATAGCAGAAATGGTTTGCTGTGTCAGCCTGGGCAAATAGCTTAATTGGTCTGTGCCTCAGTTTCCCAGTCTGCAAACCAGGGATGCAGAACCTCTGAGAGAAGGCTATTCTACTTTGCTGTTCCATCCTGAAGTTTGAAATTATCTGGAAGCACAGAAGGAGGCTGAAGTATCATTGTCAGGATTGATTTAAAGAAATCCAGTCTCATGTCAACATCATGATTAAACCTTTAAAGAAAACTATGTATGTGACTCTTAGTGGGAAAATTGTGTAACTCCATTTCTCAGCCTGTCAGAGTGAATCATGGTATCTTGAAGCGGTGCCAAAAGTCTTATCTTGTCCCTGTAATTTCTTGTATGAATTAGTCTAACTCTGTGTTGATCCCTCTGACGTGTTGTTTCTTTGTCAGGCCATAACCAAATACATCTTGGTGGCCTCAGAGAGCAAAAGCTTTTGATCAAATTACTCTTTGTGTGGGATTGTCATGGATTTGCTGTGTAGCAGCTGACCAGCTTAAGTTTCTGCTGCTCACATATGGAGTTTCATGTTGCCACGGCTGTGTTCCTTGGGCCAGCTGGGACTATTTACTTTCTTTCAGACTAGGATTTTGAATGGGAGACGTTTATTGCACTGGTGTGTCCATCTTCCTCTGGCAAATCTCTGTTAGCAAGTTTATGCTGAATTCCATCCGATTTCTTCCATGTTAGTCCGCCTTTTCTATAATTATTTAATGTGTTTTCAACATCAATACATTCCATATACGCTTTAAACAGTGAGAAGTGGTTTGTTTCTACTTGGATTCTTAAATAATTTGTTCTCAAACCTGTTCTTAAACTCCTTTGGGAAGTAATCTTCAGGAAAATGGCTTTCTTGAGTGGGTTTAGATCCATGTATTTACATTTTACCACGTGTTTAGCTTATCTGAAATGGTTCACTGAAGCATGCTGGCTAATCATGCATCCAGCTCAGTGCGGGTTATGCTGCTGAATCCGTTGAGGATTGGGATGTTTGTGGAAATAGCCCAAGTGCAGTCTTGTTCCAGGGCCACTTTTATATCTTGATTAGTTAAAGGAGACCAGTGTCAGACTGAAGAACTTTAGTCTCTGTTATCTTGCCTGTGTAGCAAAGTAGTTTATTAACAGTGACAGTTGTTGGCCTCTACCTCTGGGCAATGAGGAGTGGGCAGCCTCTTGCTCTCCCCTTCCCTTCTGGTCTGCAGGCATCCAGGTTCCTCCATGTTCAGGAACTGGTCCTTATTCAGAGTATAAGACACAAAAGAAGATGAGGAGCCAATTTGTGCAGGATAGCTCCTGTATGTTGGGTTTCGAATTTTTATAGAGCTCGTGTTTTCCGTCTTTTTTCCTTCTATTTTTTTATACTTTTTATTTTCAGATAGTTAGGAACATACCTTTGTAGGGTAACGTTAGTATTACATAATTCCTGGCACTTCTCTATGTAGAGCGTTCCCGTTTCTTCCCACTGTTCCATCAGGGCAGATTTCAATTTAAAAGACAAAACCAGAAAAAAGGAGCACAGAATGAAAAAATAAGGGAAAAATAAAGGCTTTAAGCTTTATTTCAGGCATATTTTTTGCCTTTTGAGAATGAACAAGGACTAGATTTGCTGACACTCATTAGGGCTTTCTTAGGTTGTTGCTGGTCATGTATCATCAGTGTTGCGATTTACAGCAAGATTCCTACATTGATGTAAATTAATTCAGAACTAAGATTCAGGTCAGGCTTTATTCATGTTTAAATGGATTTTTCTCTTCCTGTTCATATTTTATGTATGGCTTTTGAAACACAAATCTCTGTGGGAGGTTCTCAGATGAAGTATTGTATGAATATTAAAATAATATGCCTGAGTGTACAACATATTTTGGCTAGATTTTATTCTCATTAAGTCTTTAATTATTTAATTCATTCTTAGAGGATACAGGCAACCTATCATGAGTGCCACCTCGTGGACATCTCCTAAATTACCACTATCATCTTGGTCATCAAGTAGTGATTACCTCTTTTTAAAACTACAAGTACTTCAAAAACAACATGGGTTTAATAGGTGTTCATAACAATTGCCATTAGAGAGAGATTTTCATACACTGGTGCACTTGTGGTAAAGCAGACAGAAAGCAGATGTAATAATGCTTAGAGTAACAGTGGTGCTTAGGAGAGGTTCAGTCTTTCCTTAGTCATTAGAAAGAATGATTGCTAAAATTGGTTAATATATTTTTGTTCTAATTTTGTTTCTTATGTATATATTTTAAATTAAGTTTCTTGAACTGATTAACAGTAAAGGTTATTGATAGAGTTTCTGGCATTTTTTTAAGGTTATGAAGCAAAATGGATCATCAGAGATATTAAACAAACTTTACGATACAGCAATGGACAAGCTGGAGGGTGTGAAGAAGGACTACGATGCCCTGAGGAAACGGTACAATGAGAAGATCGCGAGTCACAACACGGATCTGAGCCGCCTGGAACAGGCTGAGGAGGAGAACAGACGTCTTCAGAAGCAGATCGACATGCTCATGAAGCAAAGGGACACAGCAATTCATTTCCAGCAGCAATATTCATCCTCTCTTAGGAGGTATAACGAAGTTTTGATACCTTTGAGGTATCAATTCTAATGTAGCATCTTATTTTCATTGTGGTAGAATCACAAATACCTTTCTAATCTCTTTTCTAAAACTTTCTTCTAGTGTGTGTAATCTTGGTGTGATGAGTAATCGTGTATTTAGATAAAATTTTCTGGAAGGTTATAGGATGTGTGATGGGGATGTTAATTTGGAGAAATGGTGCATTTTCTTAAGAACAGGGTTTCCCAGTTACGGTTTTGGAATTGTATGAGGAGTTTTAACCATTGTTTAGCTCGTGTGAGAAAGGGATACTCTGCTTTTCAACCTACGTTTATTTTTAGTTGTAGATACAGGAGTCAAATATAACCAGGATTTTGTTAAAGCTCAGACTTTGTTCCAAACAAACTCTTTAACACATGGTGAGCCTGTATATATATCTCCTTAAATATAAAAACAAATCAATAAGGGAATATAATTTCTAAAGGTGTTCTGCAAATGAAGATCGTCTCACACCTAAGTTAGCTTTTCATGGTATTAGAATTGCAGAATGGAGGGGACTGTGAGACAGGGCTTTGGGCTGGCAGCAGAGTTCTCTGGCTGCAGGGATTTGGGAGTCTTGCTTCACTGAGAAGGTGCTGCTACGAGCAGCACACGTTGCAAAGGAAAGGCACAGACAATGTTATACCATACTTATCCCCTCTCTTTGCTCTCTGATACCAAGCCTACACAGTCAACCATCTAGGGTAGGAAGGGCATCAGCATACACAAGGACTGCAAAGAGCGTCCATGGGTGTGTTAAGAATGTTTTCATTGACTGTTAGGGGTGATACACAACTCCCACAGACCAAAGCCAAAAAATGTTTTTTTTCCATGTTCATAAATGGTTCCTAGTAATTGTTATGGTTCAGTCCTTAAAGAGGTTTTCTAATATTCCTTAAGGTTCACTAATGTTCCTAAGACAGTGGTTATTTTGCAGCCCAGAGAATAAATTTTCTAAGAAGTCTTCTGTGTTTGTTTTACCAGTGGATGCATTTGGTTACCCAGCTAAATCCTTAATGTATGAAAATGAGTAACAACTGTCTTACTGGTGTTTCCGCTTGTTTTTAGGTTTGAATCAGTACAGCAGGAACTAAGCAACGCCACAGCACAAAACAAAGAGTTGCAGAGAGAGATGGAGCGATTACAGTCAGAGGTGACAAGGTTCAAAACAATGCAGCTGAAAGCAGCCAAGGATGCAGAAAAATACAAGGAAGAAAGGGATTCAGTTTTCAATGAGTACCGCCTCATAATGAGTGAGAGAGATCAAGTAATCAAAGAGGTAGATAAGCTTCAGACAGAACTGGAGCTTGCAGAGTCCAAGTTGAAGAACACCTCTTCTGAGAAACGAGTGGCCAGTGAAGAGATGGAAGCTTTAAGACAGGTACTAACCTGTTGTTTTAATGGGGGAGGGAAATGAGTCTATGTTGTTGATGCTGGAATCAGGAATGTATGACTGATTAATGGAAAATAGGAATCCACTACAAAGAGGAAATTGTGTTCTAATGTTTTCCTGTAGCAGTCCTTTTTATTATCAATTTATCAAGCTTCCATGTTTGAACAGAGTACCTGCCAGTTGAAATTTGCTACTCACTTGACTTAATTCTGTTCTGCATATTGTAAATCCTTTCCTTTGCTGTATTAGTCTTTTATACCTTCTTAAGTAATGTTCTCTATAGTAATATAGCTCTAAATACTCATTATTTTAAACTTTTAACCTCTACAGGAACCACTGGATACTATCTGCTGTGGCTTAAGACGGTACATGATCAAGTCATCTCAAATACTTATGCAAAGCCTGTGCTGACATGCATGTTCTTACTCATTTGCCCTTCTACTGCTTATAAGTTAAAGAGGATATTTTGAAGATTTTTTTTCTTTAGAATTCAGGCATGCCTTAAAAGTGTTTGAAACCAGAACTTTCTATTTTTCAGCAATATGCTCTTGAAATGCTTATATCACAGCCATGTCAGAATGAAGCTGTTATGATTTCCAGAACACAATTTGCTGCTCAGTTTCATTTCCGCTGACATGCATTCACTTGACTGTTTGGTTTACAAATACTTAATTTAGCATGAAATAGATACAAGCAAATGTATTCCATTGCCTATAAATCTCATTTTACTCTTTCCACAGCATTACATCTCAACAAAATACTCTTACAAAAAATTGGGGTGTGGAGCTTTCTGTTAAATAAATAACACCATTTTTTTGAGGAACATAATGTGGATTGTGATGTGTGGCATCAGAGCTTCTAAACATGACTAAATTCTGGTTTTAAGAAGCCATATTTTTCAGCTCTGCATATTTGTCAGCTCAGTAATTCAGCTCTACAGTGAGTGAGGTTTTAATGCGTTTCATACCTCTTCTACTTTCATCAAAGCATTTAAGCCGATCGAAATGTCCATTGATTTCACTGGTAGACTAGGAATCAGGGTAGGTTAGGAATGCTCATGGAAATAGCCACAATTAGTCATTCTGCTCCAATTTGTTATATCTGTCATTGTAGCACTATGAGTAATTAGCCAAAGTGCCTTAAGGGGCAGGGAATAAAAATTTTAAATTCATGGGTATTGACTTAAAGGGGTGTTTGAACAACAAACCAGCAAGAGCCTAGGACTGGTGAGTGTGGTGCTGGCAAGGCAGAGCCATTACAGTTTTCTTCACCTCCAGAACTGGCCCTTCAGCAAGGAGAAGTAACTGCTCCTGTAAAATTCTGAAAGGTGTATAACAGCTGTACTGTGAGTTGTCTTTTTTCCCCCGTTGTTCTTTCCTGTAGCTAAGACTCTTCTGCTTGCAAAGAGGTATGTTCTTGCATCACATAGTCCTGGCTTGCTGCAGCTATGTTCAATGCATAAAGGATTTTCTACTTCTGTCACGGAAAATGTTTGAAACACTGAAAAAGTGTATCAATCGATGTATCAATTCACTTGAAATAGTATCCTGAAATACGGCCCCTGTAAGTGGGATTGTCCTCTCAGTGCGTAGTAGTTCTGGTACTCTCTGGAAAGGCAATTTAATGCTTTTCACTTTTTTGGTGATGTATAGTACTTTTAAGTGCCCTGTTGTGCAGTGCTAATTGATTGTTTGAAACAGCACAGAACCCATTTAGGTAATTATAAATGTAGTTTTTTCTCTGAAGCTTGTGTTTGCTTGTGTGCCTTTGGCTCCCAGAGAAATTGTAAAACAACTGAAATGGAGAAGAGGTTGATTTTTCAAGGCATTGTGTCTGAGTAGCTACTGATTAGGTCAGACGGTTAATTTCCAAGTTAGACATGTAAGCTTTTATTAGTCACACATGCCCAAAACTTATTGGTTCAACAGACATCTAAAATGTACTAGTTTTCTGGTATTTATAAATGAGAGAAGAAATCTCATGATTGTTGCTATAATGGACAGTTTTAGATTAAGTTCTCATGAACTCAGCCACTCAAAGCCAGGGATTGGATATTAGAGATTTCCCCCTCTCCTTTCTCCAATGGTGTTTTTTTGTTTGGCATAATCTTTTGCTCTAGCAAGTACTTAGAATGTTATGTTTCATCTCAGTGATAGTCGCTTTTCCCCTCTGTTTAACAGCTCTGTTATATTTTGTCCTTATGTTATATTCAGATGTGAGAACTTCCTTGAAACATGAAAACAATCACAAATTCAGAATCATTCAACTCAAACTGCTCTACTGTTTCCAAACAGAAGCTGTTCTAGTCAGTGTCAAGTTCTAGTCAGGGCGCATTTCCCTGTGGTGTCATGTTGTAATTTTGTACAAATGTCACAGGAAAAAGAGGTGAAATTTTACCACTGACCACTGGAGGCAATGGCTGCTCTTACTCAGATGGTGTATACTGAGCATGCTGAATTAAACTGTGGTAGTGTGTATTTCTTCCTATCACTTTAAAGAACTGTAAATTCTTGTTTAGTGAAGGTCTTGCTGAGAACTTTCCCTCTGCCTTCCTTGGTGACTTTCATCTCAGCTGCTTGCGGGAAAAGACTTAGTATTTTTGTGTAAGTTTTATACACCCATTTGAATGCACATTTTATACAAACTGTAGTTAGAGTGTGCAGAATGCTGTTTTCAGTACTAAAACTTGTCTGTACCAACAGACAGTTCAGGGATTTTTCTCTCTTCAGAGCTGCTGAGCAAGGACGGTCTTACTGGTGTTGAAAGCACTTAGGTGTTGTGGTAATTGAGATTCACTTACATAGTGCTTGTCTGCTACTCTGCAGCAAAAATGGCTCTCTGAATGTTGTTAATAGTCTGACTAGCCTTAACTAGATGCATATCTCAAAAACAATTCTGTTAGTACAGCAAAGTGCAATTGTCATCTGTGCTTTAAATATTCAATTTTATTCTTTGCAAACTGTAGAGATAAATAAAATGAAAATCAGTTTATGACATGCTGTCTTTCTATCCTTAAGCACTTGAACTGTTTCTTTCTTTTGCTTTTGAGATGTCAGCTGTCTCTGGTGAGCTTTTTGTGATCAAAACATCCGTAGTTTCCAGCTATGAGTGCCTGTGTGTAAGGAGGACTTCTTTGTGATCATTGACTGAATGCTTCTAGAGAGCTGAGCCATCTGAAAATATAGTGGCATGAAATTGGATTGTTTCAATGACCCATTCTTCTAATGGGAAGTCTAATTTAAATAAGTTTAGAAGGGCAGATTCTATTTTAGAACACATCTACATTTGCCTTATCTTTTTTATTACAATGCATTGAATTCCACACTTGAGATGTACTGTCATTCTGCTTTATAGAATACTGTAGTTTTATCTTCAAACATTCTGTAGCACATTGATATCTTAATGGCATGTAACTTGAATGTTCCTTTAAAACTTACGGAGGAGCTGTAAGATGCTTATGTACCTGGGTTGTCTAAATTATTTCAGTCCTGTAAAATTGAAGCACTTGTTTAAAAATATTTGTAATATGTTCTTACCCTTTGCCATATTAACAACATTTTTTTTAAACACCAAGTCTATCTGGTTAATAACCTTTTCTCATTTAGGTTCCTCAAAGCTATGAGCACTCCCAGAATCTTGCTTACTTTGACAAGGCACTGTGCTCATGTGATGGTGTGATATTTTTAATACCACATTTAATATTCTTTGCTAGTACTTACTTGTATGTAATGTGATCTGCTCCCATTTTTCAGAACATTAGTGGTAAACTCTCTAGGCTTTTAAGGTGTCATGGCATGTATCCAATTGGAAAGATGAACTATTTCCTTCTGAACTTAACCTACTGCAAACAATGGATCTTGTTTTAGGAACTGAACTCTGCTCTAGTGGAAAGAGATCGAGCGATTTGTGAGAGGAATGAGTTGCTGGAAAAATATTGTCATGAGGTGAAGGACAAAGCTGAGGCCCAGAAGGAACTTGATCAAGCTTGCAAGGATATAGAGACAGTGAAGGAAGAAAGAGATGTTGCCAGAAAAGAGAGAACAGAAGCTATCATCCAGAGAGACCATCTGCTAAGAGAATATTATCAAGCCCGTCAGGTATTGCAAGTCTTCACTGATACCTTTTTCTTTATTTGCTTAGTTAGGTCAGTAACTTGCAAGAGATTAAAGGTCTGGGCACATTGGGAGTCTTCCCCGTTTTCCTCAAGTCACTTTGAAATACATACGTGTGTACATATGTTCTTCAAGACATACTGACAGAAAATCTTGTTTGGAAGAAACAGGGTTGTGCTTCATACTAAGTTTCTGGTTTTAAATATAAATAGAAACGTTTACATTTTAACCGAACTGTAAGTCAGTAAGCCTAGATTCTTTAGTTTCATTTATGTTCTTGAAATTAACCACATGCAGTTGTTTGCAAGCCCACAGCTTGTACTGTTGTAGTTGGCTTATGTTACTGTGCTGCAAGCTTGGAGTTTTCTCTGAGTGTTTGTCTTACTGTTGTCACCATCTTTCTTGTTCAAAATAGACAATTTTAGAGTGACAAGTTAACTTAAGAATAAAGTAATTCTTATCTAAAAGAACAAGCATTTAATAAAAACTTTCTTTCAATTCCATTGCTCTTCAATTTCATTGCTTTGGAATTAAGGGACCTGTATGAATCACAAGTCTTGGGATTGTTGTCCCAGGGTAAATAACAGGTGCTAATGCAGGAAATATGTGTTGTAACTGCATATAGTAGTGTGTCTGATTTCTAAGTATACTTGTAGGTTTTTTTCTGTCTGCTGAGCAGAACGAGATTGAAATATAGATTGTAATCTCTGAAATATGAAACATTCACTGATGTTATTTTGAAGTGAGGATTCTTATTCACGTAGTTGTACAAATCTGTGTGCTACTGGATGAAATGCATTACAACAGGTTTTATCTTTCCTCCCACTCCCCCAGAGTTGCTGTTAAAATAAATTAATATTTTTCATGAAAACATAAGAATTGAATACATCAGGCAACATACATACAGTAAAAGCTGTTTGTGCATATGTACCTAAAACTCGTGCCTAAAATACTTATCCATGTTTCTTAATTCCTAGATACAAGATTCTGCTACCCTAGACATAGAAAGAGCAAACAAAGAAATTGAAATGCTTCGGAAACAATATGAGGCAATGTCACAAGAACTAAAGGAAGCTGTCCAGGAAGCAGAAGTAGCCAAGTGCAGGAGGGATTGGGCCTTTCAAGAGCGGGATAAGATTGTTGCAGAACGGGAAAGTATACGGTAAACAGCTGCTAGCTGGTACATGAGTGATCTCTGTAACACCTGGGGTGCAGTTGATGCAGTCCTAGGATGGCTGGATTTGCTAACACTTCTTCTGCATTAGATGTCACACGGTGATTTTTTTAAAATGTTGAGGGCACCTTACAAGATCTTTGTCGTTTTCTGTGCTTTCATAACCAAAATGTCTCTAGTAAATACCCTTGAGTCTAACAGCACTGTTGCGTAGGAACAGCTAATCATGCATTCTTTTAGGCATGCTATACCAATAATCCTGCTGTACCTCTAGTCCTGCGCATAATTCTTTACCTGTGGGAACATGCACCAAAAGTATCCAACATATTTGCTACTAAATACATCAAAGGAACTAAGGGAAAATACTTAAATAAGGGTTTTTTCTGCTAGTTTAAAGATGATAAGTAGAAACAAGTTTCTGAAAGGGATAAGAATTAAGTCCTAGCATATGTAATTTTTTTCTTCCTTATCCTTTTTTATTTTGCAGATAGATACCTTGTGAAACTTCTCTTTGAAATTTTACATTAACTATACAGTGTGGTAAAACCAGTTTACTTTATTAGGGTTTTTGGTAACTAGATTGAAACTTTTTTCTTTTGAAGAACTTTGTGTGACAATTTAAGGAGGGAGAGAGACCGGGCTGTGAGTGACTTGGCTGAAGCTCTTCGCAATCTGGATGACATGAGAAAGCAGAAAAATGATGCCATTCGTGAACTGAAGGAATTGAAGTATGTTAGAGAAATGATCAAACTGCATGAAAGCTTGTGATCAAAACTTTGTTTTGTTAGCTGTGTTCTAAAGTGAACCGTATGTTGTTACAGCTGTAGGCAGCAGGCATTCGTGTTATTGTGCATGGAAGCATTGCCTATATTTTTAGTTATAGTGGAAATTATTATGCTGGACAGTATCAATTTTATCTTATTAATGAGACTCATAGTGTAAGCTTTGTGCTGTGGAGATACACTTAAACAATATTGGAATCCTTTCACTGATGTCATATTAACTGCAGTTTAGTTCCTCTCAACTGTTTACTTACTGGTTTATGGGAGAGGTTTTGCTGTTGGTATTTATCATGCCCTATATACTGATGGAGCTCATCTGAAGGTAAATGAAAGGCATTTTGGAGCATGTGAGAAACCTAATAGTGCACTTGGTCATGTAAAAATATTGCAAAAAATGTAAGATTATGTTAAGACAATATATTGAAATAGAAAGTCAATTTGATAGCAGATCAAGAATATTGGAAAGACAGAAGCTGGAGGAAATTTTTGACCCAGCTTGGATTTTTGATTTAGAAAACCAAATATAACATCTATCACAATCATAACATTATTTTTCAGTTTATTTAAAAGAGGGTTGTCTCTGTCTGCAAGTAACAATTTTCTTTGCCTAGGGAAAAGATGGAAAATCAATTGGAAAAGGAGGCCAGATTTCGTCAATTGATGGCCCATAGTTCCCATGACTCAGCCATAGATACAGATTCTCTGGAATGGGAAACAGAAGTGGTGGAATTTGAAAAAGACAGAGTAAGTAAAATCATACACTGCATTGGATAGCGCTGAAGCCAATTACAATCTTTTAATACTAGGTAAGATTAAAAATATGATTTTGGTCTTTTTAGTTCTTTATTGTTTGGCAAAGAACCATGTAGGTGCACATGGAGGCAGCAAGTACAGTTACAGCTACATGATAGTTGATAAAACCAAGCTGTTACATAGGAGCTGTATAAGTTTCTTCATATGCATTATAAATAAAAATAGTTCCTTTATCTAATGTTGCAGGGTACCTATGTCCCTCTATTATAGGGTTCTTTAAGTTTCTGATTCACTGCAGACATAGCTGTGCTAAGGCAGACAAAAGTTAAAATGTGAAGGAAACAGTGATATTAGAGGCCAATCTTTTACTCTTACAGGCAACATCACTTAAAATCTATGCATAAAATAGTTTTGCACTAAGCTATTTCTCCTACTTTTGCTCAGATATGCTGGTTAGAAATTTCAAAGTATTAGAAGTACTTATTCATGATGAACATGTACTTTAGGGCAACATTACTTTTCAGTTTGAAAATCTGGGCTGAAAGGAGATGCTAATCTCTTGCTTGTCCATAGAGGAAATTAAATCCCTTTCCTATTTTGGCATATTAAGTAAAGTTCTTATGTTTAGCAATCCAGATAACCTCTACTTCCTCTCATTATCCTAGCAGTGTTTTTCTCCATATAATTTCACTTTTTTTCATTGTAGTCCAGAGTTTTTATTTTGCTGCTATGTATGTAATTCTTGTATGTTCTTCGATTTGAAATGTTTGGCTGGTACATCACATTTGTTAGTGTTAATGCCAGAGGACACCTATAACTAATGGAATTGGGAGCTTGTGTATTTACATACAAAAAATAAAAACTTGCCTGATGCAAGAACCCTGTAAATATAAGTACATAGTGCAAACATGCAGTACTGCTTCTTGCTAGCACCCACTGTTTACCAGTGCAGTTGAATCACTTGTTTTTAATATTTACTAGGATGATATGGACTTGAAAGCACTTGGTTTTGATGTGGCAGAAGGCGTGAATGAGCCGTACCTCCCTGGAGACTGCGGGATCTTCGTTACCAAAGTAGACAAAGGAAGTATTGCAGATGGTCGGTTAAGGTAGGGTTTGACGTTGCAAGATACCTGTCTTTTGTTGGTCATAATAAACTAAATAAAAGCTTATTGGAAATTGTCTTCATTATTTTCATTTTTTGAAGTTCTTTTTTCTTTATAATTTGCCATTATTATTATTAATGTTGGTTGGGAAATCACACTGAGAAGACCGATACCTAAAAGCATTACAGAAATTAAACACTGGTTGACTCAGCACTTAAAACTCAACAGAATTTGAGATGTTTTTTTGTTTCACTGTGCCCCATTTATTCCATTATTATCTCCTCAAATCTAGGTCTATTTATTTGAATTTTGGGAAAGGCATATGGGTAAGTTTTTGAGGGAGGGCAAGAGAAGAGGAGAGTAGAGTAAGGGATCATTTGGAACCATCTCCTATTCTTTGTATTGATAGCAGCTTTTTAGTAACTCTTCTCGGTACAAAGAGTTGCTTTTAAATAAGGAGTAGTCAGTAGTGATTTAAGGGTATACTTTTCCTAGTGAAGTGCAGGCTAGCAGTCCTGGTTTTCATTTAGCTGCTATTTAATGCTTTTTCAGGAATGGATAACTCCAGATACTGAAGGATGAGTTTATTGAGATCAGCTCTGTTGCATGCCTTTTCATGGAATGTTATTCATGTGCTGTGTCCAGCAAAGTGTGCTTATAACTGACCTGCCTAATTCTGTATATCTACCAGAGTGAATGATTGGCTGCTGAAGATAAATGATGTGGATCTTACCAATAAGGACAAAAAGCAAGTTATAAAAGCTGTTCTAAATGGAGGAGGTGTTATTAATATGGTGGTTCGAAGAAGGAAGTCTTTAGGTGGGCGAGTGATAACACCTCTTCACATCAATGTTTCTGGACATAAAGGTAATGACTATAAAGGATGGATGTAAATGGCACATGTTTGTTCAGCCAGATAAGGCTTGACATAAAGGTACATGTTCTCTGAGCCTTTGTTTAAATCACATTTACACTGTTACGACCTCCTAGATAGGGGTTTTCATTAATTTTTTTTTAACAAACCAAGAATGCTGTTATTAATAATAGCTTCATTCTGTAAGTACAGGTTTTCTTTTTGTCCTTGGGTGGGTTTTAGTTGATTTTTTAAAAAATACTTGTCTCTAGTTATCTGCCTGTTTTGAATGTTCCTAGGAATGTAAACAAGTCTGTTAAACCCAGTTACCCCATCTTTGTGTGATTATATTAATTTTTGGGATACTCAAAATCCTTGTTTTCCCTGTCTTGTTATTTCTTAGAAAGGGTTTTCAGAAGCTGAAATTCATTTGGATTGGTAGTCATATTTCTTTCTTGTGTAGACAGGTCAGACACACCATTTGAGCAATATATTTGAATTGCAGAATCAAATTCCTTTTTGTATATTTCAGATAGTGGGGTCAGTCTAGAAAATGGAGTATTTGTTGCTGCTGTTGTTCCCGGAAGCCCAGCTGCCAAAGAGGGTTCCCTTACTGTGGGAGATAGAATAATTGCTGTAAGTCTTAAGAATGCATTTGCCTTTTAAAATTTTTATTTATTTTGAATTGTTGTCATTGATGCTACTCTTAAGGATGCCAAACATTCCAGTTAGTTTTTTACTTTTGCAATATTAAGTCTTTTTTGTAAATTCGTTGAATAGTTATTCTGAATTAATGGTTTTGAATGCTGGGTGACAAATATAACATGCAGTTTATTTCCCGAGTTCATATGAGAATTTTTTTCAGAAGCATTAGCTTATTCTTCACATTTGGCTTATATATATGTGTAATGATATCTGTGATTGTTGTATTGACTAGGAAGGGTCTGTTCCAAAAAGGCATCGGTGAGAGGTTTCTTGTCTTGTAATATTGGTACCACAGGTGGCATCTGTTCTGGGGAGGAAGTGTGTCCCTGGGTGCATTTGCAGCCTTACAGGACGGGTGTGGTTTGTGCGCTGTGAAAGGGGAGGTGGTTGCTGTTGGTACGGCTGCACAGAGGGCAGGGGCTTTACACTGTGTGCCTGCAGGAGCAGCAGATTGTACCTAGGAGTTTTCTGTGCTCCACTCTTGAGGAATGCACAAACATCAACCAGACTTCAGTCATGTGTACATGTGTAGAGTAGTGTTTTCCCTGTCTCAGAGATACTCTACCTTAAATCCTCCCTGCCTATTACCTTTGATTTACAGATGTCTGTTGTGGTTTCTTTTATGTCTAGATCAATGGCATTGCACTAGATAATAAATCACTTACTGAATGTGAAGCTCTGCTACGAAACTGTAGGGATTCCCTCACTCTGTCACTCATGAAGGTGAGTAGCAGAGGTGAAATTTGCAGAATTCTCTTGAACTTACACAGAATTATTCTAGTTGTTCAGGGAAGAGTATATGAAGAAAAAAGAATGTATCAAAATGGGAAAAAGACAACCATCTGGATACATTTCACTGGTGGTACAATCCCTCAACAACTATTTCCAAAGTAGGGCTCTTGTGCCATCTGGTAGGAAATGAGACTAACTTACTGTCTTCTTTCCCATTTGTTTGCTGGTCACATGGAGTGCTACCACAATTGCTTGCTGCTTCTTGGGTTTTGCTTCTGAGCTGCAGCACTTCTGTACATGCAAGACAAACTGCCTGCTTACTAAACAAAGGTAGCTTTTAGTCAGGAGGGTGTTGTGCAGAAAACTGAACTTTTGCTGTCATGAAGATTAAGTACAAAGCTTTGTTTTTCAGGCTTAGTTCTATAAAAGTATTATTCTGATTTGCTTTCGAGTTTAGAATCCCATTGTTCTCGGCCCGTCACATGGATTTTGAGAGTTGTAGTTTCAGATCGAGAGCTTGAGGTTTTAACAAAGTAGGATGATGAAATGTTTGAGGGGAAATGGACAATGAAATTTATCGTATTGGCATCACTTATCAGAGGCAGAGGTAGAATGCAGGTCCCTTCACTTTCGGTTGAGTACTTTTGCCACCATGTGGAGTTGCCCTTTGGGAATTGTTCTGAAAATGTTACAAACATTTTTCTAGCTTCGTTTTATCTGATGTTCTGTGCTTTGAATTGTATGGTAGTATTAAGTGTAAATTCAGGTATAGATAAATCAAGGAGGCTAGGATATGACTCATACTAAACAGAAATCAGCCACTATAATAAGGTCATCACATGTGGTTTTTGTTTTAGGTTTTTCCTCAGAGTTCATCTTGGAGTGGTCAAAATATATTTGAAAATTTGAAGGATTCAGAAAAAATATCAAACTGTAGAGTTCATACATCGGAGATACAAGCACAAAATAAAAGAAATCTGAAACTCAACAGCTCAACCCAGACCGACATTTTCAATCCAGATATAATGGATGGCAAGAAGGACCAGAGTGATCAGGGCAGCACTTCGTTCTGCGATCACAAACCTTTCCCAAATAACACATTACGAGTAGACTCTCGTAGGAACACAGTGCACAGTTGCCATAGTAATTCAGAACACAGTCTCAGCTCCTTCAGTCCAGAGACATATGGGGACCAAGGCTATGGAGCTGTTGACTTGGACAACAGGAGGCTGCCCTATGAACCTACAGGAACTGACTGTATGATGGTTGAGACAGCGTTTGACAAAGGACATGGAACTAAGCACAGTGGTGGTACCTGGCCAAAAGTCATGGTTAATATCTCAGCAACAGAAACAGAAAAGTTCTCTGTGTACAAAAAGCCAAAACAAAGGAAATCTATCTTTGACCCTGATACGTTCAAAAGGCCACCAACTCCTCCCAAACTGGAGTACCTTTCCCCTAATCAGGTGACAAGCCATTCACCGCAGCCCTCAAAAGCTGAAGTGGCTTCAACTCCTCCAACTCCTCCTAAGAGAAGTGACTCTATCAAATTTAAACATAAACAGCAAGCAAGCTCTGCATCAGAGTCTACGGTAACAACAGGATCACCACCCACCAGCCCAGCCACTGCTCAAGCTCCAGTTTCCTTGGCACTTAAACAGGACTCCGCTACTCTCAAGGGGCGCAGCAGGAATGCTGGGCATTATTATCGGGAGGAGGGAATTGACTGCCCTCACCTCTCTTCAAGGAAATCCTGTGAAGATGACATTGGCTTTCAAAGAGTTGAAGAGCCAGAGATTAAAAGACCAAGGCCAAAATCGGCTCCTGCTCTGAGGCATAAAATGACCCCTGTGCCCATTCCTAATCCTGCACTTCAGGTAGAAACTTGGTATATTGAAGCACAAAACTAGAAACCTTGAAATGTATTAGCAGTGTGGTTTTGGGTGCCCAGTTATGTACCGGAGCAGGAGAAGCTGTCCTCAGAATCCACGTCCTCTGAACTCAGGCTCAGTTGGCACTTGGCAGTATCACAAAATACAAAACCAAGTTGTGGAGTTCCAGTACATAACAGGAAGTGGTGGCCACCAGACAGAAAGATAGGGTTCTGCTTAGCTGCCGTATTTTGGGTTTTACTGCTGCTTGTTGGAACATCTGGGCTCCTGTATGTTTTTGACAACCTGAAAAGACATAAATAAAAATGCAAAGCATCATCTTTAGAAAAACTGAAAATAGGGTCTATGAAGTTTTACAAAAGTCAGATTGGTTGTCCAGATCACTATACAATTTAATGGAAGAAGGTGTACCATCCATAGTGTTGGTTTTTTGTAAGTCTTTGTATGTGTCTAAATAATTTTGTGTGTCTTATCTGAAATTCATAGGGTGTGAGGCCCATTAAGCTATAAGGGTGAACTGTTTATTAGAATATGATGCAAGTTCAAAATCAGCATATAATTTGTTAGAATAAACAATCCCGTTGAGAAGATGGTGGGTCATATGTTGACAGAGTAGATAGAAGAAAAATTTTTTATGCTCTAGGAAGGACCTATTTAGATGAGTGCATTATATAAAGTGACATAATCAATAATGTCGTTTTAGGTCCACTGCCTCAGGCTTGCTCAGCTGGCAGATAGAGATTTTTTTTCCTTTCCCAACTAAAAACTGAAGTTTATAGAAGTGTTTTTTTTTTTTCGTTTATGTAATTACATCATGATGACTTAGAATTTCATATTCTTTTCCCTTACTTGTTTATACCTGGGTAATCCCAACCTGTTCACAGAGTTTTAGAAGCAATACAGATGGCAGAGCTGAATGGGCGGTAGTGCAGGGTTAGACCCATATACTCCAACAATACTGGTGTAAGAGAACTGTTGGAAGGTTTTTACGCCTTCTTTTTTTGGTCTGCTTCCATTGTGTTTTGTCTGCTTCCATTCCTTATGCATTCCCAAACATTTTTAGGAAATGTAGTTATGGAGAGCTTTAGGCCTCTGTATAAGCACTGCTCAGCAAAAATGAAAACATGCCTGTATTACCAGCACTGCTCCCAGCACATTCAAAAAAGCCATAGTCCATACAAGCTCCTGTGAAGAAAATTAGCTCTGTCCCATTCAAAACCCACACAACAAATGACAGAAAAGCATAAGGGTTTAATTTTGTAGCTGTCATCAGCAGATTTGGTCTGAAGAGCAGTATGGCTAAGAGAAAGGTCACTAGTTCACATCAAGAACTGCACTGCAAGACGTGAAGGAGGGCATATTCTAATGTCATATTTTGGCACATATGTAACAACAAAACAACATCAAGATATTGAACACATTTGAATTGGAGGTGTTTGCTTTATGTAGAATATCAAGTTGATCCATTAGCACTGATAGTCCCGTTCTTCGTCGTTGTGCATTGTCATGAGCATGTACACTGCCCTGGTTATAATTGTAGTAATATTTGTATAGTGAGAAATGAGTGAGGGAAGAGTTGCCAGTTGTGACAAGGACACATGTAGGTGGGGGCTTATGCCCGGGAGATTTGTTAGCTG
This sequence comes from Oreocharis arfaki, assembly GCA_013398015.1. NCBI lineage: Eukaryota > Metazoa > Chordata > Aves > Passeriformes > Paramythiidae > Oreocharis > Oreocharis arfaki. The sequence goes on along the minus strand of VZRR01001456.1, from coordinate 1,269,914 downwards.
GAACAGAGTGGGTGGTTTTGGCACTCACTGCTGGAGAGAACAAAAGGATATATGGGGACATATTGCAGTTGCTTCAATGTACTGCCCAAGCTGTGTTACAGGTGTCGAGTAGGTGTTGGTTCAAGGTAGAGAAGAGAATTGCATAATAGAATTACAATGACTTTTTTTTGTTTCTTTAAGGTTGCTTAAGGTTTCTTTAAGGTTTATGTATTAGTTAATTTTTGTTTCTAGGATTAAATTAGAACTAGCTTCTATGATTCTTTTTTATTTGTCTTCCTTTCCCCTGTCCACCCAGATAATAGGCAGAGCTTTGTAACTCTAAAGTTGTTGGCTGGAGAGCACAAGTGATACTGTGCCTCAAAATGTGGACATCATTCACTCTGAACATTTTTTTCTGATGGAATTGCCCTTGTCCATTGCAACTACATCAGGCTGTTGTGACATATAGTGCCCAGTCTGCATGCATTCACTCCTGAAGTAGTATTTGTAATAGCCAAATACAGTATAGTTTAATTTGTAGCCATATTGGGTGTTGTCAGTTTACTTAGATGTGTATATACACGGTTAATTTTGTGTACTTTGGTAAGCTTATAAGTTTAGGTGTGCTTTAATTCCTGAGTAGTAGGTGGAGCAATTACTAGTGCAGACATGAAAATGATCGAGTACTGGTTCTAAGAAGGCACTGCCCTTTAGAGACTTTGTGCTCTCAGTAACTCTTCATTTAACTAAAATACTGCTATCATAAAAACTGTAAGTACATTTTCAATAATTATTTTTCATTTCTTACATGCATCAGTGTCATATTTTGTGTTTTACATTTCAAATGTGTGAACACCATGTGCTGAGCCCTGCACTTGCAGCTCTCCTGGATCACTGTCAATGTCTGAGCTATCCTCCAGTGTCTACTTATTGTATACAGAACAGAAGTGGGGTTCTAAAACCTGAATTGCTTGTTGAAGAGAGGTTACTCCACATGTATCTGGAAATGCAGGCTTAGAGGAAAATGCTTTCTGGCTTTTTAGCTAGATCTTCTATAGCAAATAATTGCAGCAAGAGTGGCTGAAATATCCTGCAAAAGCATTATTTTAAAGGAGAAATGTAACTAAATGGTAGGTGTTTCATTGAAGCAAAATATATCAGTTAAATTGCAAATATTTGCCTAAGAAGATTGCAAAATAATAAAAAATAATAACAAAGGGTGGAGGAAAAGTGGATAGAAGGACATCATTGAAAGACAAAGGTATAAGAAGCACTGTGGCGGCACTTTCTGGGATGGATACCTGAAAGTTTGATGTTGCTTATTGTTCCACAGTTTGGCTATTTTACTTTTTTAAATCTCCAACTTCCTGTAATCAAATTTCTGTGTTCTTGTAGGTGCAGAAATATGCTCCAGCTAGTGAGGAGCATCTGTCTCCAGAGCTCCAGGAATGGGCACCGTATTCCCCAAAACGTTCTGCTAGGCACAGCGATGGCTTTGTGCCTGCTGCCTTGTACCCTGGCAGCATGTCAGCAGGTGAGTGACAGAACCTAGCTGCTTTCTAGGAATGCCCCGAGGTGTTTGTCCATATTGGACAATATTGGGGCTTAGTCAGTACCTTTGTGCTTAGTTAAGTACAGAAGAAACACAACTCAGAAAACGTATTTCCATGGTCTGTTGTAGTCTGAGCATGGTGTGCTCAGCTTTTGGACTGTAAAGAAGTGAAACCTGTTTAAGAATCACTAAGGAAGCTGAGCAACTTCTGCCTGAAGGATTTGTTTTCATCAGTTTCTGTGCAGAGAATTTCTCAATACGTTAGTGCAGAACAAGGTCTAGCCTGTCCACTAGGGGGCAAGTAAGATTTCCAGTATTTTTGAAACTAACTGGAGGTATCCCAGACTTAAGCTCTTTCATTTCTGAAATACTTCCAAGGAAAAAAATCTGTTATTCAGGAAGTGAAACATACTGAGTTCTACCTGTTGGAAGCATTTGGGGTATCTGATATTGAGTGCCCAAACTGACTGTGATCTTAATCTCAAGGAAACATTAAATGTGAGTGTATTTGAGATATTAAGATACTGAAGAGGGGACTCACAAGAAGCTCAGTAAATATCAGTATAATCAGGTGGAACAGAAAACACCATTTCGTCTCAGTTGATCGAACAGTTGTTGGTATTGAAGTTCATGTTAGCAGGTTTTGAAGTAGCACTGACTAAATGGAGTGCTTAAGGAGGTAATTAGGATATTGTATGCTAGTTGATTTGAAATAGTCAAGAAGCATGTGGTAAATGTGCTGTCAGATAGTTTGCTCACTCTTGAGTATCTAGTCTTAGATTTCAGTTTTCAGCAGTTGTATATTAATCCTAAAATTCAAATCAAGATGATACTGATTTTTATGAGTTTATCCTCTCTTCTTGTAAAGGCCCAAACTCCTGTAAATTCTAGAAATTATGGAAGATTTTAGTCTTATTGGAGAACATGAAGGTAATAATCTGAATATCTGGAACAATGGAGAGCTTCAAATGATCGTGTCCCAGTCAGTTTTCAGAATGTAAAGACATGCTCAGGAATAGCTCAGACGAAGGAGCTTTTGCTCATCTTTGATTTCTTTTATTCTTTTCTCACTTTCTTTCTCTCTCAATGGTAGTAGAAAAAGTATTAAAAGGTATTATTTCTAACTTTGTAGTTAACTGTTTTCTTAGCATGATACTTTTGCACAATTCAAACCTACTTTAGACAATATGAGTCTATGTCTTAAAATTAAAACAGGTTTTTGCTGTTGTGTTCTATGCTACCAACTCATTTAAGAGAAAATTAGACTTTGGTTTAGTACTGAAGGATGAGTATACTTAGAAGAATAGCTTGAGTAGTAAATTCCAGAAATAAATATTGAAATACTGGAATTCGAAGTCATGTTAGAAGTGGGACTCTTTTGAGGCAACTAAAGACAGGAACCAGAATAATTTTAGCTGCAGTCAGTCCAAGTGCCAAATAGAAATTTGCATACTGGTTGGATGACTAAATGCAGAATTTTCATTCCTGAATAAAAATCTTCTGTACTTGAAAACAGAAAATCTTTTTATTTACTAGCACATATTAAAATCATATGCTGTGAATGGCTTCATTTTTGGTAATGTAATCCACTTATTACTGACCCATTACAGAATTAGAAACAAGATTTTAAACATGCATGTATTATCAAAAAGGTGTCATATGGTTCTTAATAATGTATTTGTATGCTAATATTTTTATTTATCATACACATAAATCTTATAATACATAATTATAAAATATTAAAGTATATTTTAAATCTGTGCTTTATATGCTAACAATGTTGATAAAAATATGCTTTTATCATCTGAAGCAGGGACGGTACCAAGAAGCTTAGCACCGTGTCCTGCAGTGACTGCTGTTATGAGAAATCCAATCTATACTGCCTGGAGCCATAGAGTTCACACCAGCAATTGCCCATCAGTTGCCAGCCAAATATGTCATCAGCATCTGCATCCCAGGTGTTTTGAAATTTATATCTCCCTAAAATTTTGTTTTCATTAGAATAAAATTGCTTCTGGTAGTTCTGTAGAGTGCAGAGTAAAACACACTGCTGTTGTGTATTATTTTGATCCAGGGTTCTCAAAACCATTATTGCATTATTAAATGCATTATTATTGCATATAAATGATGTGCCAGTTGCTTTCATGTCTTTCAGTAACTGAGGGATTAGGTTTTTCTCTGCCCCACTGACTGATACTGACAAATTAATTTTTTTAATTAACTGATTTCTGATATTTTTTCTTGTCATTGCCCAAATAAACAAAGCTTTCTCCTCTTTTATAGTACTTCAAGGCTATCTTTCTTCTGGCTTCTAATAATTCATAAAATGATGGGACGGTGTGAAAGTAGGAAGGAGAGAAATATTCCTTTTATTCAGTAGCACAGGGCCTAACCAAAAGTTTTTGTTGGCCAGTTTCTGTTTGCTGAGGTTCTTTGCTCAGTTCTAACTGTTGCCCTATTCTGCTTTTCTTTTGATGTAGTTCCCAGCATCAAGGTCGCCTCAGTTTGGACCTAAGTCATAAACACTCCAATGACTACTCTGAAAATTCACGTACAAGAGCATCTCATGGCTCAAATTCATTGCCATCAAGTGCCAGACTTGGTAACTTAACTTTTCTGATTTTTTTCCTGTGGGACTTCTGTGTATTGGAGAAAATTATGAATGGGAAACTCCTTAAGTACCCAGGCATTGTCATCGTTGGCAGAGCCTAAAAGCTTCTGGTGTTCCTTTGCTTCATTTCTTGTGGGTTTGTGACTAAAGGTGTTCCTTGGAAGTTGGTGTGTTTAGTTTGTTCTTCACAGTCTCTTTGAACTGGTCTATGTGTGTGAGAGATTCTCCTTTCCATGCCTGTTACTTTTTGAAAGTATCCTTAGAGAGATGGGAGGCAGGGCCAAAGGCTGAGGTTCAATGAGCTGGCGAGAAGAAAGAAAAGGAGAGAGCCCCCTGAACAAAAAGTCAAGGATGACTGATGGCCAAATGTAAACTGTATCCTTGGAAAATAAATTATGCTTATGTTAGTTGATTGACATGTAAACTTTTTTTTTATGCCTAGCCTGATGATACTAAAGCAAATGCATGCTTTGTAGAAGTGACATTTTAACATTTCGGATTTATTTAAATTATGTGGTAACTGGGGGTTTTGTGTGTGTTTGTGTTCCTGTGTTCTGTCAAAGACTGAATAGAGCATGGTAGCTTTATAAGCACAGCAAAAAGGGGCATAACAATTTGCTACCAGTATCAGTGATGATGTATTCATCCAAGCAGAATGTAATCAGAATATTTCAAATGCCCTTTGCAAAGTCCTGTGGATTCTTAGTGTACAGAGATGTTAGATTCTTGCTTGGACTTGGAGTAAAGTTTAACTTAATAAGAAAATATTCAATATATTTTTTCATACAAGAATGAACAGTGCATGTATACTGTGTGGCTGCATTGTGCTCTGTTGTTTATACTGTGTAATCAAGATAATTTGCTACAATTATGATATTCACAATTACAAGGGTAATCATCAAAGCTTTTGCCCTGATCATTTAGAGGCCATTTTAGTGCTCACTCAAGAAGGACAATCTAAATATACTTTTTTGTTTAATGTAGTTGCTTTTACTTCTGTCATTTTAATGTTTCCTTGTTTTAAAAATAGGTTCTTCGAGTAACTTGCAATACAGAACAGAACGAATTAAGATCCCTTTAACACCAAGATATCCAAGGTCCATGATGGGCTCTGACAGAGGTGAGTTATTTCATAAGTAATTTTAGTCATACTGTTTTCAGTATAACCGACACAAAGCCCTTGCAGTTGTTAAATCAGTTTGTGCCACAATCTAAGTAGGACAATTTTATTATGGTTTCAGAATCTGCATTTTGCCAAGTAAACATTAGAAAAGAAAAGAAACTTTCACTAGAAAATTGGGTTTTTTTGATAGTTGACTCGAGTACATGGCACACTGAGTAAAAGTGCAGACAAAAGTAAGAATAAGCATTGCTGTATGTTTTATAATTGTCGTTTCTTCTAGAATGATGCCTTGAAAATTTTAAGTGAGATGACTTGCATTTCTTTTTTCAGTCTTGAAGTATACTGTTTGCTTACTGTTGTATCACTGATTGTAAATTATACTTTGAAATGCAGTGAAAATATTCCTGTACTTCATTCAAAATTGCTTGGTGGAAGATGTTTAAAGACAAGCAGTAGTTGGAGTGCTGTGGAATCAGGAGTTTGCTGTCAGCAATCAGCAACTCTTCACTGCCATCATCATTCAAGTGTTCGGCAGCCTTAATGTATTGTGTGCAGTGCTTTTCCTAACTGGGCAAATACAATTCTTAAAAATAGCTTTCATTTGTGATTAGTAATTTGAGGTTTATTTTCTCTAGTCTTTCAAAGGGAGCAAACTGTGTCAGGGCACTTGTTTGGTAGGTTACTTAGGGAGGGTACAACCAGGGTAAAGATGGAAACTAAGTTGTGTCAAGCTTGTCTGAAATTTCAGAGCTTTCCTGTCCCTGTGTAGGATTCATGCTTGGGTTCTCTTATCTTTTTCATGTGTTGCATAATATATCTCCTATATAAATGCTGCACATAAATATTTTATTTAGAAACAAACCTGCATATTAGATTTTTATTTTACTTTTTTCTTGTATTTTATTATTTTTCTTTAACATACTTTTCAGACATGCTCATGGTGTAGCTTGTCTGTAACGTTGTCTCCTGTTGAAAATGGCAGTAGTTGTTTGCACACTTAGAGAGGATGGATTTAACGTGGGGTCATTAAGGACAGTAAGTTTGCACTGTCTGAAATGAGTTACCTGATCTGCCTAAGCCCCTTACATGACTAACAGATAGTGAACAGACAGTCCTCTTTCTTGTCTCAGATCTGTGTGGTGTCTTTCACTGTGTCTGGGTAGATCTGCCAGCTTGTAACAGATGCAGGATACTAAAACTCAACTGTTGACTTTTCCTAGGCTCCTTGTCACACTCTGAATGTAGCAGTCCCAGCTTGATAACTCCTCCCCAGTCACCTCTTAACTTGGAAACGTCTTCCTTCACCAGCAGCCAGTCTCAGAACTCCCTTTCTACATTACCCAGGATTTCCATTAGCCCTGTGTCTGTTGGAGAACGTAGAAAAGATAGGTAAGGTCCCCAGGTTTTTCAGTTTTAATACAAATGTGTCTGAGGAAATTTTGTGTTTATTAGGCTGAAGGAATGTGAACATATAATTTAAATGACAAATATGTAGGTGCAGAGGTGCATCTCAGGTCCTGTTATTGAATGGTTTTATTTTCTTTAGAAAGCATGTAAGAGATCTTTTTGTGGATTTTAAGAAAAAGTGATTTCATAAAGGTTTTGTTTCTTCCATGTTAGATTAATGGCCACACCAAGTAAGAGCAGTCTAAATTGAAATACACCCTTTTGGCTCAACTACCTCACGTGCTTATTTATGATAGCCTTGTTCTGTACTCTGGAAATCTAAACAAAATTAAGATTTAGTAACATCTGATAGCTAAATATCAGGTGCCTTAGCATTGCAGAATATGTGCTCTAACCACTGTGCCTTGATTCCATATAACCAGATAACGTGAAAAATGGAGTGCATAACTGTGAAAGAACATATCTGTATGTACAGATGCAATTTTAATGCTCTGACTGATCTCTTTGGCTGTACCTGGACCACTGCTAGTAATAGCATTCAGTATATATGTAGCTGCTTGCAGAATTTGAATCTAACGTGGTAACTTTCTTAAAAACATGTACTTTGAGTTTAATGACTATATCTCACAATGAATATTTCAAAGATACATTGCTTATAGTATCAGTCTTGGACATCTGTTTTCAATTTATCATGGTCTGGCTAGACCAAATATATGAAAAAGTTTACACAAATTCAGAGCATAGAACAGTAAGACACAAATTTGAATCAGAGTTTTATTTCCAATCAGGCAGCTAAGTGCCATTCTGGCAGTGTAAAGGAGCTCCAATGTGTTGAAATAGATTACATTTATGTGGACTGCAAGACCCCTTTGTATGCTTAATTTATGTAAAAACACTGACCACAAAAACGTGAATGGTAAAGTTATAAGGATATTCTGTATTCTAACTTTTCTGGTAGTAATAAAAGCTTATTCATAAAATGTTGCATGAAACTTCTGTTTTCTTTGAAGAATTTGTGACTAAGCTATTGTAGCAGTTCTAGTATGTTTTGTATACAAAGAACAGTGTTATTTTGAAAGGAAATGTAAAGAGGTTTTTGTGAATTTTCATTCTCTCTTACTTCAGTGTGACTTCTATACTACATGTACTCAACTTGTGTTCTCGTATAAATGTTCCTCTGATTGTCACTTGCAAATTCCAAGTCAGAATATCTTTTCTCTTTTGCATGACTAATGATGTGAGTGTTCAGCTGAACAAGCGGGGGTTTTGGCACTCCTGTATTTTTGTGTCTTTGAGCACAAGATACGCGTTCTGATCTCTGGGAAATAACTGTTTTTGTTAATGTGGGTCAGATAATTGAAGTACATCCAGGTTCCAGCCCCATCACTCTTGCTGTGCTTATGTATAGTCTGAATTGACTTTCTAAGAAGATTAAAATTCTAAGGTTTGGTGGTGGGTTTTTAAAACAAAACAAACTATTAAACAGTTCTCAGTTTAGGAAAGTACCTACTTAAATCTATTCTAAGAAATGTTTAAACTTTTGGAGGTTTATTAGCTTTCTGTTTCCCACGAAATACAAATAATTCACTTGGCCTTTTCCCAGATAAAATTAATAATAATATAGATAAAAAAAATCAATGTTTCTGTTTATTCTGTTGATTTTAATTTAAAAGAAAATTGAAAGATCTCATCAATTAAGACTTTTTCTCTACTCCATGTCTAGTGATTCTGGCAGGCAGTCTGAATATTATAGAAAAGTGCTTCACTTGATTTTGATAACACAGGTTATCAAGTTAAACATCTTTTTAATGTTATCACTCTTTTTTACTTTATTACTGATTTGCTATACAGGTATAGTTATCTGTCTTTCTGTACTGACTAGAATTCTCAGGTGGGATCCTGTGTAATTTGTGTAGGTTTGATTCTTTCTTATTTCAATACAAAACAAAAATGGGTGTGGTAGATGAAAAAGCAGAAAAGTACAATAAACAAAGCTCAGAAGGATGCAGTTTTAGTTTTTAATGAGATAATATACCTTGGTAAATTTTGTGACATGAAGAAACTTCATATAACATGGCTTACACGCTCATAAGTGAGTGACAAAGATCAGTTTTCTGTATGTTATCAGAATTTAGTTAATTTAGGATACATGCAAAAAATGCGAGCATCAGTACTGAGTTCAGTACGTTAGTAAGCAATTGCTGAGGGCATTGCCTCTAACAGTGATGTAAGATGACGGTGTTCCAGACTTGCATTCATGTCAGCAGCCAACAGTTTTTATCTCATATGCATTAATAAGCTGGCAAACTATTATGCCTCTGCTGCAGAAGGCTACCAAAAGCATCCCTTCAAAGGCTGGCAGTATGCATAGTTATGAAACAATGTCCCCTTCCCTCTGCCCCCAGCCCCAAATCCTGCTTTTCCCAAAAGTATCCTTCCTCAGCCTCACTCACTTCAGTGGTAGTGAGTGAAGTCCAGTTCACTCTTCTCGTCTCTGAACAGCACAATAAAATAGTTGAAGCAGTCGGCACAATTCAGAGAACATCTCTCTGGCATAATGAAATGCTAGGAAAGAAAACATTCAAATTAATGCATGTCAAGTGCAGTGTAGTGGTATTAAAATAAAAAATACACCACACCTGGTGCCCAAGCTGTTTCATTCACAGTGAGCTCAACTGTTAATACCTGGTGATGCCTCTTCCTGTGCAGACATTATTAAGTTTATTATGGTGAAAACCAGGACTTTTTAGAAGGCTACTGTTTGTTTATACACATCATGAATGGACCAGCCCCATTTGTACAGGTGGTTACATCCCAAATATGGGGGGAGGAAAGGGGAATATATCAAGGTTTTCTTTTGTATGAGCCATTTTCTTGTTATACTTACTAGTGTTTACTACTGTTTGTCTTGTTCTAAGTGTTCTTGTCTTCTCAAATCTTCTACATCTTTCAGATATCTGTTCCGTAATAGGTCTTTTCTGAGAATCCCTGTGGCTCCTAGGCCTAGGTTCTCATCACTAAGGAGTTTGAGGTTGGCCTGATCTAAGGTTGTCCTTCTCGAGCAGTATTGCGCACTTTGTGCTTTTTTTACGTTTGGATAATTGCCCTGAGGAGAATTTGCATGGTAATTGTAATGCTACCATGCAAACTGCTGTCTTAATGGCTTGAGTTTGCAACTGCTTAATTTTCATTACTAATTTATGTTTCCCAGCATACAAATACGAAATATGATATTTGTGCTTTGTTGTCCTTTGGTTTACCACCTTGTTATTCATTATGTTTATTTTCACTGGCAATGAAGACTCCCAGCATTTGTATTTGTAACATAACCTTCTGGGATATGGTTTGACAATGACATATTATATACAGTGGTTCAATTCCTTTCATATAATATGCATCTGGAAGCTTCTTTCCTATCAACTTCATGACCATGCTATTTATAATTCATATTTACCATCATTTTTAGAGCAGTCATGTACCTGGTATACATTTACTTCTGCCCCTGTACATTGCATGGTGTTAAGGGAATGCATCTAAGACTGTTGACAGTTAGTGGGGTTTTTAAGTAACTGTTATGAGCTATTTTATTATTACAGTTCAGACAGGCATAAATATTGCATGTAACTTTGATATTGTGATGGTTCAAGTGCAATTTTTTCCAAATCAGTTTTAACTATCTCTTCTAAAAGGCCCTACATGGAAGAGCCACGCCATGTTAAAGTGCAGAAGGGTTCTGAGCCACTCGGGATTTCCATTGTGAGCGGAGAAAATGGTGGAATATTTGTCTCTAAAGTAACAGGTGGGAGCATTGCCCATCAAGCTGGCCTTGAATATGGTGATCAGTTACTGGAGGTAATTGTTTGATTACTATTTCTAAGGTTTAATAAATCAATTTGTACGACTGCAGCCATAACTGCCTTCCCCAAAAAGACCATGTTGGGAAGCCTTGTGCACTGTGAGCTGTAGCAAAGTGTACTCTCTATTGTGATATTCCATAACTGTGATTGTGACTTTTTTCAGGCTTTATCACAAAAATAATGTCTTTTGATGGTATATTTACATCCTGTCATATATAGATATAATTGAATTTTAAGCTAGTTAGTTTCAGTACTTAAACCAAAAAAACCTTACTCTGCCCGGTAAGGTGAGGGTACATTTTCAAGCACCTGGCTTTTACCAAGCTTCCTGCTGTTGTTGCTGTGCCATATCCTTAGCTAAGATACCTGGTTAAAAAATTACTCATGCAGGCTCAATGATGTTTCTGCCTACTCTGTTAGATAAACACATGGAGTAGCATTTTATACAGTACAGAGCTGCTTTGTAAGTATAACATCATGTTAAAGTACCTTCTGTTGCACAGGGTTTCTGATACTAAAATAGACCTGAATAGATCTGAATTTATCTTTAAATTCTGAATTTACTCAGATTGGTTATCTGAAGCAATTTGTATTTAATCAGTGATATCAAATCATAGCACAGCTCAGAATACGTATGTCTTTTAACAGTGAAAATATGGTTAAACTCCTTGTCAGGTTACCAAATACTTGAAAATTATGATGATTCCTTCCAAGGAGTAAACCCTAGAAATTACTGTCTAGCAACATTTTCATTCTCCTATTTACTCCAGTGGCATTAAGTGAGCATTTAGACATTAAACTAATTAGAACACTGAAAGGACAAGTTTGCTAGTTTGCATTTGAAAACTTGACATTCTGGTTTGTGCAATTTTTCCATAGTTTAATGGAATAAATTTGAGAAATGCTACAGAGCAACAGGCTCGGCTAATCATTGGGCAGCAGTGTGACACCATCACGATTCTGGCTCAGTATAACCCACACATGTATCAGCTTGGCAATCACTCACGGTCAAGGTAAGGCTGGCTAGACTTGGAAAAAGACAGCTCTCCTGTCCACACAATTATTTAGCTAGTAGCTAACTTCTGTACACTTTATATGTTTGCAAACATGAGCACATGTGTGCTGATAAGTGTAATTGCTTGGAAAAGTAGTGTATGAATACGTGTTTGTCAAAGGAAAAATGCTTGATGCATCTAAATATTTTTTTTTTTTTAGTTTGGGCATAATCCTTAAATATACTAAACTGAAATCCAAGATGACTTCTTCCTAGGATTTTAATGCTTATAATATTTTTTACTTTTTTTTCCATGATTGGAATTTCCAGTATTATTTAGAGAAGGTGTATGACCTGGTGAAATTACCCATCCTATTTTGCTGCATGATCACACTTCAAAAGAGAGCTTTGTCTTTCTCTTAGACTTATGGTGAACATATGTTTTTTGGCATGCTTATTTGAGTTATCAGGTTTGGGTTTTATCTCCCTTACTTTAAAACTGACTTACAGCCAAATTAAAAATTTTGAGTGGAAAATATTTGGCATTAACCCATCAGTCTTTTATTCTGTTTTTTTTTTCCCTGTTGTAGTTCTCGCTTAGAACCTGTGAGTAATCATTCCACCCCTCAAGGCAGTGGAGCTGCAACGCCTGACAATCATTCCATAATCGACACTGTGAGTGAACAGGATGAAGGAACAATGACACCACCATCCAAACAAACCACTCCAACTACAAGTCCCCGGAATTCCTTAAGGTAGAGAGTAAAACTTTTGTCTTAAAGGAAAATAAATGGTCAGGGCGGATATGAAGGGTGTTAAAAAATGAAGTGTACTTCTGTGAATGCTGTGTCTGGCTGAAATAAATCAGCAGACAAGTTAAGTGGACCCCAGGACATAAATGTACATGTTTTCAGACTGTTTCTGAAACATGAGGTCTGCAAGGAGTGAGGAAAGTTTTCTGCAAGACTGTTTTTGTTGGAAAGGTGATGTTTGGCATATAGAACTCTGTCTGTAGGTGACCTATTATGAATAGTGTTTATATAAATATATGTTCTTCAGATGTCAAGTCAATTTTCTGCAATGCAAGTTTTTAAATTGCGATATGGGTATTTTTTTCTGTCAAAAGGGGCCCGGTGGACACAAACAAAAGGACCCCTGAACCTAGAATTGTTGTTGTTAAAAAATCTCAAGTTGATCTTGGGATCCAGATATGTGGTGGAAACCTGTATGGAATATTTGTCTCAGATGTAGATGATGATAGCCCAGCAAAAGGACCTGATGGACTAGTCTTGGGTGACATGATACTTGAGGTAAGCACTTCAGAAATGTCTGCAGTGTACTGGCAAATGGCTGGGATAGTATAAAGAGGGAGCTACCAAGGGCTGTGCTGTCTCACAGTGTGGAATGTTCTGTGAATGCCGAGTTCCTGCCACAAAACTAAGTGGGAATGGTCAGAAAGCAAACTTGCATGTTGGCTGCAGCTCATGAGGAGCTGGATGATGTGAACCTGGAGGACTATCGCTGTTGATAGCACAAGATGCCCCAAAGTTTGAAGGACTCACATATGTTTACCTGTAATTATTAACACCTGCTCCCTTTGTCTAAATGGGAAGCTTTGAATCCAATTGCTCTGTGTAGGAGAAAGGCAAGGATATGGAAGATATTGTAAAACAGAGAACAGTATTGATCTTACCACTGTGAAATTCTGAAGAGAGTTTAGAGAAAATCATATATTGTGTCTTCGACTCTGCTTTCTGTATCTGAAATGAGAATATTTACCTGCTTGTCAAGACTGTTAAGGTAATAAACATGTCTTTATGGGCTTTTCAAATACAAGTGAGCACTGAGACTCTCCCATTGAACTTCTAGTATCCAGATTTTGCTTTGTAATTGTGTTTGACCTGCTTCAGACCACTTGCTATCCCTAAAAATACTAACTTTTTTTCAGTGTGGATTTTATGATTCTCAGATTACACTTGGAAAACTTTTTCGAGAAGTACTCTCTCACAGTACCTGTCTGCTGTTTGCACTTGAGTTTTTTGTTTTCCACTGTAATGTCTCAGTCTCCTGCTAGACATCTTAAGGTGCCTACTGTACTAGAGTTAAGTGACAAGACTTACTTATATACAGAACCTGCAAGTGAGAAAAACAAAGTCATTCTGCATGTTTTACAAGCTCACCTAGTTCTATTGCTTGTTAAGATACAATTTCACATCTAAAAGTTTGGTTTTGTGTTTTGCAGTATGGGTCCATTGACATGCGAAATAAAACAGCTGAGGAAGCTTATCTTGAAATGTTGAAGCCTGGAGAAAACATCAAAATAAAGACTCAATACAGAATAGAAGAGTTTAATAAGATTAAAGAGCTTCCTGGAGATGGATTCTACATCAGGTATTTGAGCATGACTGGTGATGACAGCATAAGGCTGTTAGGATAATATGCTGGCCATCATGAGGGAGAGAGAGAACACATCAGTTTTGCCATGTTTTTTAAAATTTAGCTAACTAATTTATCCAGCTATCCTCTGACAGCAAGTACGCAGTCTAGTATGGCAAGTCTTCACTTTTCACTCCTTGTGTGTTCTTGAAATGTAGAGTGTGCCACTAATCTGTTAACTGTTTTCAAAAAAGGTGTGTTCTTCCCTTGAGCTGATGGAGACCAGTTGCAGAGCCTGTTTTCTCTTCCTTTCCAGAGCACTTTATGACCGTCTGGCAGAGATGGAACATGATTTAAGCTTTAAGAAAGATGACATTTTATATGTGGATGACACTCTACCACAGGGAAATTTTGGTTGTTGGATGGCTTGGCAGCTAGATGAGAATGCTCAGAAGCTGGAAAGAGGACAGATTCCAAGTAAATACATGTAAGTAACCTCAGTTTCAGTATTCATCTTTAAAAAGTGTTTGTCTTTAAAAGTCTGGCTAGTGAGATGTGGTATAAAAAACTTGTTTGCTTCTGTTCTTTCTGTGAGATAATAATTCTTAGATATGTCATTTTAGAGATGGCATATTTTAATATTCATTGATTTAAATATATTGCTCTATCAAGTTTGTTTTAATGCTGCTAAATAATAGACTAGAAATGACAATGTCCTGGGGTGCATCAGGCACAGCATTACCAGCCGTGATACTGTGAAAAAAAATTCCAAAAAGATAACTTAAAATACCAGCCATTTTGTCTGTTTTATTCTAGGATGGATCAGGAATTCTACAGGAGACACAGCATGTCTGAGGCTAAAGATGAAAACAGTTCATCTAAGACACTGTCAGCAGCAGCAAGGAGGTCATTCTTCAGAAGAAAGCATAAACATAAGCGAAGTGGTTCCAAAGATGGAAAAGATTTACTGGCTCTAGATACAATCAGTACAGACTCAATTCCCTTCTTGGATGGCAAGTACCTTTGTTATACTTGAGGGAGGTTTGCCTTCATTTCTCTTTCATTTTTAATTGGGTGCCACACAGCACAACAAATAATGTTACTTTCTAATTGCTCTGAATACAAATGGTGATCATCACTTCTAATAACTTTTTTTTGTATTAAATTACAAGCCAGTGTGTTTCAAAATAATACTTTGGTAATTTCTTCCTAGACCTATTAGCGTTACTATTTCATTTGGAGAGGGAGATTCTTTTTGATGCATGGTTTTGATCTTCCTCTCAACTATTTGATTTCTGTCCTGGTTGCTTAGTCTAGACAGAAATCCTGTGCACCACCCAAAGTCTTCACTTTTATTTCTTCACTCCTTTAGAAAAATCATGTTGTTTACAATGCTTACTTCCTTGTAAGAGCTTAACAAATCAAGCCAGAGATTTGTCAAGGCCCTTTGCCCTTGCAGAGGAGGTCTTCTTGTAATTCCTAGAAGGATGCTTCTGCTTATTTGAGGAATGCCAGGAAATGTATACTTTTACAAATAAATATCTTCTCTGTGTGTAGATTCTGCAAGTTTGGCTTATCAGCGTGTCCAGAAAGTGGACTGTACCTCCCCTAGGCCTGTCCTTATTCTAGGACCTTTACTTGATGCTGTGAAAGACATGCTGGTCAAAGAATCCCCTGGAAAATTTTGCAGATGTCCTCTTGGTAAGTATGCAAATGGTAACTAATTTATTCACACTTAGAATATATGATAGCAACGTGTGTGAATGAACAAAATGATAACACAAATATGGATAACACCCCAAGAATCTGAACTTGCAGACATTGTCTTCTTAGCCTTGTTCTGTGCCTAAGGAATAGTAATGAAAGGGGATCTCTCCTGTGAAACAGAGGTTATGAAAGCTTCCCAGCAAGCCATTGAACGAGGTGTGAAGGATTGTCTGTTTATTGATTACAAACGGAGGAGTGGACATTTTGATGTAACAACTGTAGCTTCAATAAAAGAGATAACAGAAAAGGTGAGTCAGTTTTAATGCTCCAGTTCTTTGTACAGTTTACTTATGTTGGGGGGGTGGGAATTTATTAGAAGGTCATCCTTTAAGACATGCTGAGAACTGTTCCCCAGACTGCTAGATAAAATAAAACTTACCTTATATTGGCATGTGACTGTTTAAAGCAAGCTCAGCTTTACAGAAACTAGAAATGTTCGTATTCTTCTACAGTATTATTAAATAAAGTCAGAAATGGTTTTCTTAAATTCCATCCCCAACCCCCTGCAAAAAAGGATTTAATTTTTTTATCTATTCCATTTAATGCAGTCATATAGAATATAAATATCATCATAATCCTGGAGACAGATGTTACTTAAAGTCTGCTCATTGCTTTACAGTTTTCAATCAAACCACATGGAAAGTCCTATTAATGCTTGTGTTTGCTTATGATTTCTGAAAGAGAAAATTAATAGGAATATTTAAATTTTGAAAAAACGTATTGCATATATTTCAATCTGAGTTTTCATTTCATTAGTTCTTCAAGTACTTTTATTTCTATCAGTGCATGCTTTTGACACTATGAATGCAATTTCTTGCAGTTTTTCATCTTTTATTTTAAATCCTTTGGGTACAAATTGCTCAGTAGTCCCAAAATGCTAAATGTATGGCAAAATTCTTTTGGGTTGCTATGATTTAAGTGGGGGAAGAAATGGGGGATTTGCATGTGTGCTTGTGCTCTTTAACTGAATGAGTGTTTTGCATTTACATTTGATCTTAGGATTGTCATTGTCTGCTTGACATCGCTCCTCATGCCATCGAACGGCTCCACAGTGTTCATATCTACCCTATTGTAATTTTTATTCGCTACAAAAATGCTAAACAAATCAAGTAAGTCTGTGAGGGGTATAGTTCAGGGATGTTTATTCTAGCTTAAAATAAGTCTGTTTTACCCTTATTGTTTATTTCATCCTAGTCATCTTAAATCTCTTAAAACAGCCACTGAGATTCGCTCAGTGCCTGGTGCTAATAACGCCAAGGTTCGATCTCGGTGTGGGCCATTCGCTGAATGATCCTTCTGGGTCCCTTCCAACGCGGAACATTCTGTGATTCTGTAAAATGGGGAAATTTCCTCATAAAAACCACTGTGAGGAAGTATATGGTCTTAACTTCCTTTCAGTTGCATGACAGTAAAGTGAATCGTTCAAAGAAATCCATAGAGACCAAACTGAATGTCCTTCAGGAGGATCTTTCATGCTAACCTTTCTAGTAAGTTCTAAGACATATGGATGACATCCTTGGAGGATTAAGTGTTGACCATGACAAAGAGCTGTTCTTCTTCCTTTTAGAAGAGCAAGGGTATGGATGCAGTGCCAATTGATTCATGACCTCAGCTTTCCCACCTTCATTCTCCAATAAATAGAGCAAGGGAAGTCCCCTTTTGCTACATAGTGGATATACTTTGGTCTTCTCAGGCTGTGTTCTTTCAGTAATTGTGAAATTCCTGCTTGAATATAGCCAGGAACAGAACACAGGAGTTGGTAACCCCAGTCCGTCCCCTGATATTTGAGAAAGCCTTCACACGTTTTGGTAGATTGATTTGGCAAGAAGGGACATAATCTCCCAACATGAATATTAAGAAACATTTTTGCTAAGAGATCTTATACTTGTGCTCGCTTCATATTTAAAGTTGAAGATGTCTTATATTCTTGATCTGCAGGTAAATTTGATTACTATCTATTTAATAAAGATGATAAGTATCACTACTTTAAAGTAGAAACAGGACATAGAGCAATGAGGTGTGTTTCATTACCACTATAGGACTGTGCGCTTAAATGATAAATGGAACTGTCATGTATTGACCTCCATTGGAAATGAAATGGTGACCATTACAGCTTTTCCTTTTTTTTTGGAAAGTGACAGAGATCAAACTAGTCAAGCAAGGGTTTCTGGCAGTCATCAGTGTAAGTTGCAGTGGCATGTTGTCTCTGCCTGATATGAGCTCCAAAAGTTTCTCCAAACATCTTTTTTGCTATAGCACAGGTTCTATTGGCATTCTCTGAAATGCTCCACAGCAATGGTAGGTTAGTTTAGTAATTACGTTTTAAAATAATTATTTTAGCATTTGTATTTCTGTTTTTTTCATAGTTTATTTTCAAGAGCTTGTATAATAGAAAAAGAGGCATCTCAAAAATGTGTCATATATACGATAACATAGAAAGATTATTTGCTTGATGCTTGATGCTTTACAAGCCTGTAGAAGAGTGGTACTTGAGCCCAGCTGTTTTAGGGAGTACCGGCATGATTATGAGATGATGATCCAATTTATATGAACTGAAAAAAATTATATTCTTTCTTCCTCAACTGCCTCCCAGTCTCTGAAACTTTAAAGAAATACTGTCTTGGTCTGACAGCAAATAAATTTGTTAGCCCTGAAATGATCCTGATGACTGCTGATACTGCTCAAACACAGTAGATGGCACTCTGGGCCTGGGAGTCTGCTTGCATGTGAATTGGCCTTTAGATTTCACCCAGCTAGAGGGACTCTTTTCAAGTCCGTTAAAAAAAAAATTCCTCTTATACAAAGTGTTTCTTTTTTTTTCTCTTTTGTTTGTTTTTTTTTTTCAGAGAGCAAAAAGACCCAGTCTTCCTGAGGGACAAAGTTACACAAAAACATTCCAAAGAACAATTTGAGACAGCTCAAAAAATAGAACAGGAGTATAGCAAGTACTTTACAGGTTAGTATTTAATCAAACTTTCAGTAGGAGCACAGTGGTAATTTAATCCATTTGCACTTTAATTCATAAGATGAATGTCCCTTCAGTGAGCACCTTGGGTTTTTTCATTCTGCCTTCCCTTTTGACAAACTCATGTTCTGTTATTTTATTTTACCAGGAGAGGAAATATCAAGATAGAAATCTTTTACGTGTTTTTGTTCTGTATGTTAAGGGTTTATGATCTAAAGAGGTTCTGAAAAGGTTTTATTACTAGCCAGTAGTATAGAAACGATGGTCAAGATTTGACAATTTGACATAGTGTTGTCAGTGTTATACTCTGTAAGGAGCAGAATAGGTTTCTTTAAATTGTAAAAATCAAACAAAACAGCAGAAACCCCTTGTAGTTTAAATTAATAAATAATGATTTCTAAAGGACCATTCCAACCCCAAGCCTTCTGTAATTCTGTGTGATTTTGTGATTTGTGAGACATACTTTAAGTGTTTCAGCAATGGAAAAAAGATTGTCCAAGGTTTCTTGATCATGCGTTGTAATTTGGAATTATTAAATTCAAATTTAGAAGCCTTTTTAATGTCATAAAATTATGAAATTAGTCTTGGATTGTATTTTTATCAGAGAAAGAAAACAGTATTTGGAGGCTGTCTCTGTTCATTTCGGAGTATATTTCCATGTGGTTCCACATACCTAGAATTTTATCCCCACTGTTTTGAATGTATCTTGATGTGCATGGCAGCAAAACTTAAAAGAAGAACAAACACCCTAAACTAGCCGAAATCTAACTTTTCATCCTCTGAACAATGGGATTCTTACAGAAGTATTTTGAGGCATAACTGCTGAGTGCAGAGAGACAAAGGGGTGTGTTTAGTTCAGAGCTCTCTCAGTGCATCCTGAGAGAAGCCACGTGTTCTCCACTAAATCGTTTACCTGTTATGTAATAGCCATACAAATGTTTTTACATGGTACATACTAAACCTTCACAGAACTTGGCATGCATGTGGCCAGATTGCATCACCACATGTTATCTTCTGCTTCTTGTTTAGTCATTTGTGGCATTTTAGTTTCACCCTGACAGTGAAAGTGGCACAGTCCAAGAGAGTCTTGTGTGTATCTTCTCACATGCCCTGTGGGAAGGGCCTCCTTTTGTTGCTGCCAAGTGCAGTGGACTCCAGCTGTCATCAACGCTTCCAGATGCTGGTAGTCACAGAGGGTTGGTGTTGAAATTGCACTGACATTTAAGCTTGTTGAAGTTATGATGTTGTACATAAAATAAGCCTGGAGATAGGCATGTTGTACATGGTAGGTTAGTCATGGAGCTATAGGTCACAGTCTCTCAGACCAGAGCTCTTTAACTACCTCATGAAGTTCACTTTTTGACCAATGACTTTCAAGTTGGCATTGTTTCCTCTACCAAGCTGTGAACACAGTGTGTAATCTGAATCACTTCTTCTCTGCCATTTGTCACCTTTCATAGACCCTTTCAGGTACCGTGTTCTGTATCCAAAGTCACCTGACGTAATTAACTGTAGTATATACTGCAGAGCCAAATATTTTATGTTTGTGATATCATATTTTCTCTTTTCAAAAAGAAAAATTATGCCTTAAGCTGTGTAAGACTTTCCATACTTTTTCAGCATTAGTGGTAACTGTGGCCAGAGACTTTGCTGACATATTTCCCAAGTCATGAAGTTCCTCACTTTCTAAGTATTAAAGACAATATGTTCTCCTCCCATGAGTCAGTGTTGGCATTTTACTTTTTATGTTTAGCCAGGGTAGAATAAAAAGTGTTCATTTATCTTTTGAATTGATTTTCAGGGAGTTGCTTGCTGTTGGCCTTTTGTTCCTTGAATATAGTTGGCAATAAGAATTGGAGTAGCAACCGCTGCTGTTTTATTAAGCTCAGCGATCTGTGAGCTGCTCATAATTTACTTCTAATATTTGTAAATAGTGTCAAGTTGCTACAGCTATAGTCTCTATGTATATTACCCTGTAAATATAAAACTCTTAACAGCACATGTTGAACAGAGAAGGTTTATTATAGCAGGTTCTGACCATCTTTAGACTTAAACTTTGCCACCTGATGCCTCTGAAAATAGTACATGGAGGCCTCTTACAAAACAGTTGTCTTAGTTGATTACGGCCATCAGTTCCTTGAGTTCCCTGGATTGTTTTAGGAGCTAGCAGAAGAAATTGTGTATGTTGTTTTTTTTTTTTTTTTAATAGAGCCATGCATCTGTCAGATACTGAGTTGAGTTGCTTAATTCTGATCTGTTCATAAGCACTTTGCAGATAAATGCGGAAGACTGCTCTTGGTAATTACTCATAACTGTTTGTTCCAATCTCATTTGTGTGTGGGGTTTCTTCTTCTCCAGGCATTGTCCAGGGAGGAGCCCTTTCAAGCATTTGCACTCAGATTATGACAACTGTCGACCAAGAACAAAACAAGGTCCTGTGGATCCCAGCTGGCCCACTGTAGATTTATTTTGCTGTGAAACTACTTTCCAGATGTAAATAACCAACTAACTTTCTATCCAACCGGACTCAGTTCATTTCTGTCTTTATAAAGATATCTCTGAATGATTTCTGTTTCATGAAGGGGAATGATAACACTGAACACACGACGACCTGATGAGGCATGTGGGAAGGGGTAGATGACTTCACCAAGCTTGTCTCTTACGTCGTACGTGTACACACAACAGGTTGTCACAAGGGCTGTGACCTGTGTGTACTTGTCCATGAGTAATGAATTTAACAATGCTGCAAAACCCTGTAGAATGACAAGTTTACAAAAACCTTTTCAAAGTATTTGGTTCTTGCTGTTTACTTCAACGTCTTTTTGTTTTGTTTTGTTCTTTTTTTAACTGTGTCCTTTCACTTAATGAGGTAACTCTCCAGAATGGAGTGAAATTTCTGAGTGGACAGTTTATGCACAATGTGACTCTTAGTTACAGTTTTGACCATTTCTAAGCACATTGGTGACTTGACAACCAGGTAATAACGTGGGATTGAATCGGTACATCTTGGGAGTAAGCTCAAAAAGAAGTACACTCCTACACAGGGCAGACCACTGTTTGTATCCTGTCAATGCTTGTCTGTCAAAGATATTGTTTCTTGTTTTATGCATGAAGTAATATTTAAATGTCATTATGTATCTGAGCAATCCAAGCTTAACATGTGTTGACAAATAATAATTTTTGGTTGTTAGGCCTGGGTTAAGTACTGGTGGGGGAGAGTCATAAACTAGGCCTAGCATGCTGTGTTCTGTCACTTTTAGATACTGTAAATATGGAAAGCTTATGTTGGTGCAATTTTGCAGGGTAATTCTTAAGCTTTGTACTTCAGTGTGTAGCATTCACATAGACTGTTTTTATTTAAGAGCAGACACAGTTTTAGGGCTTTGATTAAAAGCCTTTAGAAAGGTACTAAATTGTTAGTGTTTTCACTGTCAAAAAATAAGTGATCGTTTAGTTTTGGTTGCAATACTTATTTACCCGTTGTACCAAACTGTTATATTGGTTCCCTTTTTGGTTTTTTGCACTTCTGACTCTGTGTTCCTAACACAGGTTTTGTACCTGTTTCTTCTGTCTCTTGTGCCATGTTTCCTGGGTACTGTATTCTAATTGTTTTTAAAATCTTATTTGAGCAGACCTGCTTCTCAGTCACTGTTTCTAACATTTCATTATGTAGGGTTTCTAGTTTTACACTACAGGCTGTAATTTTGCTTTTGTTTCCAGCTTTTGTAATTAAAAAAAGGGATTCTTCTTGCACAGTTCTTCAAGAAAGATCTGGTCCTAAACTTAAATTCTGTTCTAGAGTTGCTATTTTATAGTTCAAAATACTTTTTACAGCATTTATATAGTTATACACTATATAGAGTATTCTGAACTATAAAAACATCTAATATATATATAGTATTTTACATAGTATTATACCATACTATTATAATACTGTATATATAAATTAATAAATATGAAATGGTATGGATGAATTAGTAGTCCAAGGACTTCTCATGGTGAGGGACAGAAGTTTTTTGTTTATCTCAATTTTTTGTTTGTTTTGTTTGTTTTTTAAAGTTTGAGATCAGAGTAGACTCCAGTGGTACAACTGAAACAGACAGGTACTGTTCTGACATGGATTTTTCTGTACTAAATGAAAATGTCACTTTGTATCAAAAAAAAAAAAAGTTAAAGAAACTGATTACTAAATAAAGGTCAATTTCTGTAACTTCACTTGTGTGTATCGGGTGCATAGAGCTCATGCTCTTTTCAACTCTGTTTAGTTGAGTCTTCATATAAGGTTTTAATTTCTGACTAAAATTGGCATATCCACCTGATAGTTTCAAATACCTTGAGAAAAGCAAGTTGGTTTTGTGCTCTTGCCTATCCTTGAATGCGTAAATACCAGAGATGTTCAAAAACTGCAGGACATGAGAAGTTAAGTGTTGTTTTGTGTTAACATTTTTAATGTTCTGGCCCATTGGTGTTAAGGATTTCAAATGGAAATGCAATTGATTGGATGGAGGCTTTAACTGAGGAATGAGTATATCACTGTTATTTTCAAGGGAGAGTCACTGGGGAAAAATGTGAGTATTAACTTAAAGGCACATTGTAGAATGCTCTCAGTTTTTACACTTCAGACAGTCCAGCCTCTTTTGTTCATTGAGTTATCTGAAAGCCTAGGAGAGATAATTATTATGTACTAACTTTTCTGTTTTATCAGTTTCTTTATTCTCAGATGCCAAATAGTCAGCTTCAGCATGAAACCAGTTGATGAATGGACAAGTCTTGTAATCTGCATAACTAGTAATAGCCTTTAGTTATATGACAGGGCTTGCAACTTATCTGCTCTTGAAAAAAACCACACCGTGGTAACATCGTCTAATAGAGGATGAAGAAAATGAGAATAGGCAGGTTCTGGCAGGTCAGTAACAGCCATACATTGCATATCTTCTGATCACAACAAAGCAGAAGTGAAGTCATGATTGAGCACTAGAAAAAGATGCCTTGAGCTCTCATCAGGAGTTTCCTGATATACCATTTTGGTTTATAATATTACATGCCAGATATAGATTTAGCCCTTATTCTGGAAAGAGTAATTTTGTCCAGGTGTTTAAATAAAGAAAGTAGTTATGTGGGTATTTTAAAAACAGTTTCGGAATTGTAAAGTTAGAAACAAAAAGTCTGAAAACTTCACCTTTATGCTTTTAAGCCACCACTGAGCATGTGTGGCTGCAGGTAGAGTTAACTAGAAATCAAAGTCTTTGAATTTTATTTTTCCACAGCTAAACTGACATAAAATGGCTGAAGATATTGCAGCCCATATATATGATTTGTTGTTAATATGTTGAAAAACATGGACTTGCTTTCAAACCTTTGCATTCTGTTCACATTGACCTGAATTGCAGGGCAAATGTTTGCCTGATCCAAAATTACACTGTGACAGCTGCCAACTTCTCCACCTCAGACAAGGGTTCTTTTTCAGTGCCTGATAAATTTGGAGACCATATCGTAATCCTTTGTAGTGAATGCAAACATTGCCTTAAGCAGTCTTGAACAGCTCTCCTAGGTCTATACCTGATGGATGTATTCATGGTTAAAATACAATCTTGTAATCTTTTCTAGACTTATGTTTAAGGCTCTGTGTAATTTCTACAATTCTGTGCCTACACTTCACAATGGACAGTTTCTGTTAAAATAGACTGACATTGGAAAAATACGCACTGGCTTGGAAACTAAAGAGACTACTGTGAAAAATACAGGTACCCAACAGAGCAGACTCTGGTTGTGTGCAACAACTAGCGAATGTTCCAGACCTGCAATAGAAGCTGAACAACAAAAAAAAGGTGCTGGGCCTCTTCCTGTAAATTTTCTCAGGCTGTTGTGCCCATGAGTGTAAGAGTTTCTTACTCATTTGGTTGGATTTTTGACAACATGAACTCTGTGTCACTTTGTTTAGAAAATGTCTTGATGTTCTTAGCTGAAAAAGTACTTTTTTTGATAACATTTGGTAGTAAACATTTTAGCTATTCACTTTGTCTTCTTTCACTGTTTGAATACTGAGAGATGCTTTTGCTAACACAACACAAATGATGTGAGCATGAATCCAAAAACCAGGTGAACAGGGGATCCTATTACTTAAGTGTGAAAGTACCAGCTTAATCTGGGATTGTTCAACTCTGTTTTAACAAATAATTCCTTACAAGCTTTTGTAAGAGTAGTTCTTTTTTATGAGGGCTGTGACTTTGTATTTAGGCAACTTCATAAGTTGTCTGTCTACGTGGATCATTTTCTTGAAGCAAACTCTGGATAAACTGTGGAAGCATACTGTGACTAAAGAAATTTAAAACATTTTCAGTTCTGGAGTTATCTTGCAGACCTCCAGTGTGGAAAATGTTTTGGGGTTTTAAGTTTTTTTTTTAATTACTTATTTAATCTTATTACTTAACTCATTTGAAAAACAGTGAGAAGAGGTGTATTAAAGTTGTTTTCAGATTTCCTTAGATCTCATTCAATTAAGCAATTTTAATTAATTTTCCTCTACAAAATGCACCTGTTAAAGATGAAGAGGTTTTATCCTCCGGTGTGAAGTGTGAATTTCTAGGTGATTTTTTTAACATAGATGTACACACGGGTTTTTAAAATATGTGTCTTTGTTCTAAAAATGTAGTAGGGAAAATGGCAGAGATATAACAGCTGTTTCAAGAATCAAATCATAAAAATCTCTGTACTACATAGCCTAGTCACATCATATTATGGTGAATTATCTGTCATTGATACGTTTTATTAACGGTACATTGTATGCTGAGTGTGTGTGTTCACTGGGATATTTTCTGTACCTACCATATTGAAGAAAATATCACTAGTGGCTGAGGAAGCTTTCAAAGATACAGTCTCTTCCTTTATGGCCCTTTTCCTTCACTGGCTCACACTATAAAGAGTGTCCAAGAGCTACACTACTTCTGCTGGTAGTTAAGAATAACAAACAACCCAGGCCTGAAATAACAACACCCCCCACCCCCGCCAAACCCAGTGTGCAAAACAAAACAACTCCCTTCCCACCAAACCCCACTTCCAAAGTGTCCCGTTTGGCTTTCTTATGACTTCATGTCCTTCCTGTCTTCCTGAAGATACATTAGAATTTCATAAAAAAAAGGCAGCAGTTTATTCTTACCATAATTCACAAACATACTTCGACTTCGTATTTCTCCAGAATTAGAGACAAGTCTGTCAAAATGTTACATTTTTCAACAGCTTGGAAAAAAAAATCTATTTCTTGATAAAATCGCACATTTGCAATGCCTTTTTTTCTTCTAAACTTTTATTGAGTGCAAATGTTAATGACATTCCTTATGTAATAGTCCCTGTGCCCTTCCTCTGAAGGCAGGGAATGATCAGCTTTCTGAAGATGGTGACTTTGATATTCAGAGTAAGTGACCCTTTTTTTTTACAACTTTTGCACTTCGTTTTGCTGCAGATTAATCTTATCTTGTTAGCAATAACAGCAATCAATTAAAATTATCTTTATTCCCTCTTTTGATAAATCTGTTTGGTCCACAAATGCTTACCATTTGAGTTGAGCAGTTGGCTCAATCGTCAGATTTTTTTAACCAAGTTGAGATGATATTTGTGGCCTACTGTGATAAACTTATGATATTGGGTTTCAAGCTTCTCTTTTTGGCTAGTGTAAGAAATAATAGGCTGAAAATGCATTTTTTTTTTGTCTAAATACGTGCAAGGAGTTTAAATGTGATTGTAAGTTTTATAGTTCTGTGGTGAAAATAACTGTTAGTTAAAACGTTTTGAGAGGATAATTCCAGCAAAGTCAGCCAGAAGAACCTAAGGTAAGAGAGAGAAAATTGTTCTCTGCTGTGAAAATAGGATTTGAGAGTGCCAGCAATTGCTCGTATCATTATAGTAACAAGTAGGTTTGTGATGCAAAGATGAGTAAGTGCAATTGCCGAAGAAACCAAACACATGGCGTTGAATTCTAGGAAGGTGATAAAAACTGCATGTCCTCAGCAACTGCCAAGGTTGGTCCCATGGTGGCAAATGTGTATCTCTTCTATCTGGGGTTGGCTGAACTGTAGGGCCTTGCAGAGCTTCTGGCTGCAAATATATTTCTAGCATTCACATGAATTCTCATACTTTTGTACCCAGACTTGTACCGTAGTAAAAAATGTGTGGTTAATAGCTGCAATTATAGTGTGATCTGTTGAGACCTGGTCTGACTGATTTTCAGTTCAATTATTTAGAACTCATTTGTCAGGGTGGTACCACATATTTTGTGCCAGAGTGACTATTTTACAGCTGCAAAATAATTTGAAGTGAAGTTGTAAAAATCGATTGGATATTCTCCCACTCGTTCTGGTCTTTACCTGGCAGTGTTTCCTCAGAGCTTCAAGACTTGAACTCCCCTGAGTTCACTTGAATTGCTGTGTGAAGCTGACACTGCTCTGCTGTCCTGCAGGACGTGATCAGAGCTGATTCCTGACTGTGTGGCGTAAGGAAGCATTGAGCCTGTCCTGGCTTCAGTCCTCAGCTGTGCTACTGCATGGAGAAATTCATAATGCTTAAGTTTTTAGCAAGATGCTGCCAGTCCTGCCTCCATAGGGCAGTTCTGTGCCTTCCAGAGCCAAAATGGGATTTCTGATCAGCTGTTGCTGCTGCGTTTTTCCTTTCAGTTGTCCATTTTCTGCTATGTAACCATACACAGACATAGAGCTTTGTCAAGTGCTCCATGAAATTTTTCTCGGATTAGGAGTGAGGCTCAAATTTGTGAGCGGTATAGTATGGACACATCACAAGCTTTCCCCTTCTTTTACTGTTACATGTAGCTTTAGTTTCCCTTTGCTTTATACTCTTGCTATCACTAGTAGATAAATCTTCTTTCAAGTTGTATCTCTCATCTAGTGCAGCCTTTCCTGTTTGCTTCCTTCCTTGCTTCATGCTTCACTTACACATCTAAACTCTCAAAGATATTTTTTCCATTGCTGATGCAACCTAATATCTCCCTTCCTCGCCCTGTTATCTAATGCTAAAGTATTTTGGGATGTTATGTAAAGTCTGTTTGTTTCACAAAGCATACTATGTGGTTGTGTATTAATCACTGATTTGATTTTAAACACTTGTTATCCTCACTGTTGATGATCTCCTGAACAGCAGTGGCTGATCCACTCCAGCATTCAGCAGCCAGCAGCTTCAGGTAATGTTTTAGCAAGGATTGCACGTCTGCAGTTTCTGAAAGTGATGCCTTGCTATGTTTCCAGCAGTGTCAGCAGTACATTTGTAGCAGGACATACTTGGTAAGCAACAGAAGACAACTTGAGAAAGTCCACAAACCTGCCTTAAGATTTTGTGACCTCTGCTGGCTCACAGAGGCTTCAGTCTTTGGATTAATTTGGATTTCCCTCTGCACTGTTCAGATTCTGTGATAACCCAGCACTGGTAAGGGATGCAGAAGTAAAGCTGAATTGATTTGCTGCAAATTACTGAGATCCGCAAATGGTGCCTGACCTTCACTGGAAATGAACTATTATTATTCTAATTTTAACCTGTTTTGCTGTCACTTAGGATATTACTGGAGTTACAAGAGGTCAGTTTAGAAACAGTTCTGAAATGCTGGAACTTGACAGAAGAAGCCATTTTTTTCTTGTTTCTTTTCCACTCTACTCTTACCCCAAAGTCCAGTTTTTATTTTACACCCACTGTAATGTCAGCCATTTCAAGATGCAGGTAGATGATAATACACAAAATGATGCAAAGAAGAGGAACAGCAACAAAACATGGTTGAATGTTGCAAGTCATGGGCCCTTAAAATTGTTTTTCAATTCTCTAGTTGTAGAAGGAGCTACTCAGAAACAGAAATCCTTTCTTGAAACAATCAAGACAGAGTTTGAAAGTTATTTTCTTTCTTGTTCTCAGTGCTCTGATAATGAGACTTTCAATATCTGACTCCCTTATTTTTAAAAATCTGTCCAGACCAAAAGCATCTGTGACACCTTAATGCTTGTTCCTGTGAAAATATTATATTAACTTCTCTGCCTCAGGGTATGTACTTCATTATGTAGAGTACTTTCACCTTTTGTTTTATTAAATGTAAGCCTCATCTATTTCCATGATTTGGGGTTACGACTTTTTGTTACCCCCTGCTATTAATGGGATGTGGCTTTTTGTTTAAATAAAGGGGTTTTTCCATCATAACCCATCATCCACATTGATCGTGTGAGTTCATGGCTCTGTAGTCACTCCAAACTGAAGTGTCCAGTTTCTCAGTGGGGAAAAAAGTTAGGCCAGCTAACCTATCCAACGTGGGACTTCCCTTCCAGAGTATATATATATATATATATATACATATATATATATCCCTGTGTTTTGTGAGTGGAGCATTTTGCTCTTTTTTGTTTTGTATGTTTTAAAAATCCAGGTCTGCGGATACCACACACACCAAGAATGTGTCTTGAAAATCAGTGGTGCTACAGATAAGTAATTGACCAATATATATGGTTTGTTAGTTAATGTGAAACAGAAAATGGCAAAGTAGTTTAGAGTGGAGCTGATGGGTCTCATAAAAACCACAACCCCCTGATGCTCTGTTTTTCAATTATTTATCTTTGTGTTTAATTTTTAATATACCTGCCTTAAAAGGGTGTTATTAGCCTGAAAGTTACATTTGGAAAATAAAAGCATTGGAATGGGACACTTCATTTAATAAACATTGAAATGAGACATTCCTCAAAAGGAAAGCCATTGTTCTATTTCATCTTGGTATTTCATGGGAAACTATCAGTAATTTCTGAAACAGAAAGTACCCTTTAAAAGATGTCTCAAGCCAGCTACTGCAAACAGGAGCTATACTATATAATTGCTCATCATCCAAAGTTGTGTTTGGAGATTTTTTCTGTCTGTAGAACAGAATGTAATGATTAGAGGAAAAAAATATTACTGGTATGTGAAAGAGAATAAATGTTTCTTTTCACAGTGTGCTGATACAGCAGTGCAGAAACTGCAACAGATAAAAAAAAGCACTAAAAAGTATTTCTTCAGCAATACATGGAAGATGACTTGCATTTATCAAATTATTCTTTTAAAATCTGAGAACCTGTCCCTTGTTGCAAACTCACACATCAAACACCTCTGACACTCTATTTATTTTTATAGTTACGATATCTCATTTACAGTCAATTTATGCTGTATATAGCACTGATTGTTTTTCTTGCACGATTAAGAGCAGAGTTTCAAACTGTCTTCCTCAAGGTCACAAGCCTGGCAGTAAATTCTTCTCTTTTTTTTTTTTAAATCCTGAAGTACTTTAGTAACAAACAAACAAAAACCCCCTCAAACCAAAACAAATACCTAACAAACATGCTTAGGTTAATGAAAATCAAATTGTATGTATTCTAAGACAATTTCTTCCACAAGACAGAAAGTATCAGCAAAATCAATGGTGAGAACTTGCAGTCCTAGTGATGACTCTAAATCAACAGCTGCCATGCAAGGCATGGAAAAACAAAGTAACTGAATCTTAAAATAATGTGTGTGGTAGTGTACAATGCAAAATTAGTGAGATTTCAAGTATTGGTGGTTCTGAAGGGATTGAGAGTAATTGCATATTGCTTATCTGTAGGTCCAACATCTCTAGTGTGTTAAATTCAGGCACCTATTACGGGCTATTTTATAACGATCACTCTAAATTGATGAAGGCATACTAAGCCTTGTATGGCCACGGACCTTTAGTTGAGACCAGACAATAATAATCTAGTCTCTAAAGTATGCAAAAAGCATGAGAGAGCATCAGGCTCACTGGCTTAGTGTCAAGTCCTTATAAAAGGTATGACTTAAAATGGAAAGCTTTTGTGACAGTTTATGCAGACTAACTTAATGTGTATAGCCTGTGCAGACAGTTATTTTCCACCTATTTGTGAATACACAAGCAAGGATATTTGGCTTTAAGCATAGAGGGGTGCAGACAGTTCTTTTGTTCAGTCAGATAAATACTTTCCCATATTTAACCAGTTTTAACTTATGGGGAACAGATGGTTTTTCTTCATTAATAATTGTTTTTCCAGAAGATAAACCTGTATTAAAATTTGTCAGGATTCATGAACTCTTTTATTCTAAGTAAAGCTCTTTGTTGAAACCGCTCATTTTTTTAAAAAATAAAAGAACCAAGAGATTTTCTCAAACCTCCAAATCCTGTTAGTTTATTATATTCTGGTTTTTTATTAGAGGCAAAGGCTGTCAAACATATTGTTGCACTCTTCCTTGGAATGAAAATCCGTAAGTGATCCTAGGATGCAGGCACAACAGAAGTTCACTAAAACGGCCTCTGCTTTTAACTCAGGTAATATGCAACGGCATCCAATCAAGATGCAAGTCCTGAAAACTCTTGGCTCCACCTGTGACTAAAATTAAGAGTTCACAATTTCATGAAAATGGAAACGTTTTGGTTTTGTTTTGGGACTAGTTAGTGGTTGGATTTTTATGTCTCCATTCTTGTCCCACTAAAATAGACACCTTACTCCCTGCTATAGGAGCAAGAACAGGAACTGAGGCCTGTCACATTTCAAATGCCCCTGTCAGAACCATATTGTTAAGTTCTATTTAAAGCATATTCAGTATTTTGAGTAATGGGAGCAATAGCAGGAAATTTTAACCCTCATAATTGATATGCTGGTTTGACAAGATTTTCACAGCAGAAGTCACTGTTGTATAATGTTTTACAGATACAGTGCTTTTCTCATTATGGAAACACATACAGCTTGAGTAGCATTTTCCTTTTATGACATAGTCAGAGCTCTCTGCAGTCCTTCACCGGTTATTCATACAAATTTGTGGAGGAAGCCTTCTAAGGCACAAGGATATGAAATACCAGTGTCTAGTTATTTGGTCTTTGAGCTTTAAATTTTAAAGGTCCAGAATTCAGTGATAACAGTATAGTTCCTCTTGGTGAGATGCACATTTTTAGGTACCAGCTTCCAAAGTTAGACTTATAAAACTTCCTCTGACTTGATAAAGCTACAGAGCTGCATCATCTTTTGTTTGGGCACCAGAGTAACTAATACAGTCATTAAGTTGTCAACAAGCTCCTCTGCCATGTGTTGCTGTCTGGTACACAGCGTATGCAAATCGTCCCAGTGCCTCACGAGAAGTTGCTACATGTCTTTCCTTTTGCGATCCATGCATTGGGCCGTGACCTTTCACTTGTGAGTTTCTTTATTCAAGTTACAGACACCTCTGTGTGCAGGTTTTGAAGCACTCTGTGCCTGTTGCCAGTGCTAACCTCTGCCATCAAAGGGCACAAGGAACACTCTCGCTCTGGCGTGAGGAGTGTGGCTGCGCTCCAGCTCCGCCTGCTGTGCTTGCTCTGTGCATTTTGGGTTGCTGTTTTTGAAGGGACTGAGACACTGACTGTGTTTCTTGCTTCTCTCTTCACCCTGCTGGAGGCCCCAGAGAGCCCTTGTTAGCTACACTTTATTTTTTCATTTGCTTTGATACCATGGATGTGCTGTAAAATTACCTGGGTCTTACAGGTGTCTTGCCTGTTTGTATTTGTACAAAATCTAGTGTTATAGGGAGGGAATGAGGCAGGGAGGTCAGTGAGTGGTTGGCTATTCCTTCAAACAGGAAAATAATTAAAACAGGCTCTTCAACAGTGTGGTTCTCTGTGAGAGGCAGAGCACCATGTTCCCAGATGTGATTGTAGGGGCAGGGGTGGGAGATTTTTTTGAATGCCTCTGGTTCTTGAAGGAGCTTGTGTTTTATCCCAGAAGGTTCTAGAATCCTTTTCATGCAGCTTAATGTTTTTCTTTACAGATGTCATACAGATAGGAAGCTGTATCCTATTTTACAGATAGAAAGTTGCAAGGCAAATAGAGACTAGTTTTGAAGAAATAATGTAGGATTTTTAAAATATGGCTAATAAAATATTCTAAATGATGCCAAAAAGAGGAGAGGCATGTTAGAGCTCTAAGTATGTAGCTTAACCAGAGAGCTGTGGTACACAAAGCTGTGTGAAGTGTCAAACTGCCTTAAGTGTGGCTGATTTCTGGGCACTCACTGAGGCAAATAATTACTCCAGGAAATAACATTTCAGTATCTCGCAATCAGCATTTCTCTGAGTTTACTCCTCGCGTCATTCTGTTCCTCTTTCTTCTGGTCTTTCAGAACAGAGTTTGAGCTCTTACCCAAGTGCCACCGAAGGCAATAGCATTTCTTTTGCAGCTTAAAGGCAAAACTTGTTGCTGTCTTTTGTTGTTATTCTGCAGCCCAACAATTCTGACCTGTGAGGAATGTGGGGGTAGGGGACAATAACATGNTTTTTTTTTTTTTTTTAATGCAGAGAGAACAATGAAAGATAAATTTGGTGCTCTTTGGTTTGTGTGGGTTTGGTTTCTTCATTTTTCTTTCTCATTTTTGGGTTTCTGGGGGTGTTTTGGGTTTGTGGGACTTTTTTTTAGGTAAAATTGAGTTTCTTCAAGTATAAAGCTGGACAGTCCCACATAATTGATGTTGCCATGGCCTCCAGCCAAAGTTGGAGGAGTCATCAGTTAGTTTTAACCTGGAGAAGAGCAGAGAGGGACATAAATCCCCCTCTCCAACGTGACGAAAACATTCTTTCGGTTTTGTGAAACTTGAAAAACAAAGGGGGCAATTTGAAGGAGAAAGGTCTGGACAATGTGAGTGCTTAGTTTGTTGATGCAGTTTGTTCTGCTCTACCACCACTTGGTGCTAGATCAGTATTTGTTATGCAGCCAATTGGTAGCCCTAGTTTTACGTACAGGACATCTGAAAGGCAGTTGAACTACAGCCTTGATTTCCAGCAGGTTCTGTGTACCAGCATCCCATCCCTTTCTTTGCTGACAGAAGGGAGTCCATGACCAGGAGCTGCATGAATCTGTGCGGGTCAGCTCTCCGGTGTCGTCCTCACTGTGCTTGCAAATGGGGTGTGCTGCTCCCTGACCTTCTGTGGTCAGTCCTTTCTGTCCCGAAAGACAGCGCTGCCTGTGCAGCTGCTGGGCTGCAGCAGCCTCAAACACAGACTCAACCTGTGGCACTTGTGACAGTATGAAGGACATTAGACTGTCTGTATTTACTGACTTTCCCTACAAAGTCATTTCCCACTAATACAAAGATATTCATTACAGATGGAGAGAAACATGGTGACTCCAAGGTCAAGAAATGAGAGTGTGCAATCTGGAATTTCCATCACAACTGATTATGATTATGCTCCAGCTATTAAAAGTTACAAGGTTGCATTTGTTATGTGGATGCTCGCTTCTAATTAAAGAAAATGCCTATCCTTTAAGAACTCAAGAATAAAAAGATTCCAATTTTTATCTCCAACCTAGTTTTTCAATAGCCTTTTCATATAAATGCTAGCTGTTTCATTTTCTGTGCTAATGTGGTTTGTGCATTTGTTGGATGAATTAAGGACTGCATTTGTACTCACCTGATACCTTTAAAGGCAAGCTTTGCCTGCAGCACGAGATAAAATGAGATTTGTAGTCCTGTCTTACCCTTTTCTTTGTCTGTCGTGCATCTCTTTTCCTTATTTACTCTCTATCTGTGTGGAGGTGCTTCAGACAGTTAATCTAGTCAGGTGAATTTAACGTTGATTGCACAAACCAAAATGGACTTTGTGGATATACTCAGTCAAGAACAGAGGCTTTTTGAAGTGACTTACGCTGCAGAAATAAAAGCTCCTTGAATTCTGATTTACGTTGCAATGTGAGATGTGCAAGTGCTTCACTTAAAGATAAATTCAAATTACTTTTTCCCAAGTGACTCTTTGCAAACACAAAGGACTTGGTTCCCTGCACTCCAACATCTTGATAAAAGAATGAATCCATGCGTTTTATTCTTCACCCCAGTACTGATGTGTGTTGTGGCAGAAAGATATGCACTATTTCCTGTATAGAAAATATCCTCTGTTTTGCCAGTAACCTTGCTGCTTTATTTGTATTTCGGTGGTCACATTTGTGCTCCCTGCCTGCCTTCCTTATTGCTCTCCTATTTATGGTTTCATTATTTATTATGGTTTGCTTATAGTGTAGATGGAGTACTATTTCCTGACGCAAGTCCTTTATGATGTTTATTGATGAGACAATTGTGAGAACGGCCTCATCGTACCCTGTTTCCATTTGTGTTTCACGTTGCTGTGCAGCTTTTCAGAGCCTTTCTGTAAACTGCGTAGATGAGACTTCCAGCCGAGAGCAGTTCACAACATCTCCCTTTGGCATAGTAGCTGCCTTTCTATTTTGACTGAGAGTCAGGGAATATACTGAGTCTTGGATGAAGATGTGCATCTGAAGCTACATTAGCTTAGATGAAGATTGCAAGGGATTTGTCAGGTGTGTGCTCCCAAAGAGATGCTCACTTGCAGCTGTACATATATATCGTATTTATGTTATGGGACAGTCTTCTGTCAGCCACATGGCTTTGAAAGAGTTACTTCAGTTACTCTTTTCCCACCCTTCTCAAAGCCCTTGATGTGTATCTTGACTAGAAAAAGGTAGGATAGGATCTTGCAGACTCCTATACAGAGCTGTTCTGTCTGTATACAACAGATGTATTTTTTTTCAAAGCCAAGATTGTGTTCAATGTACTGTGATGTTGGAAGATGCAGAAATAAGGAAGAAAGATACGATAAGATACTAGGTGGGGACTCAGAAAATTGTCTCCCATTTCTGGGAAATGGTGTCTTTTATCATTCTAGGCAAGTCAGTCTGGTTTGACACTAGGTATTCTGTGGAAATCTCAGAGGCGAAAGGAAAGGAAAAAAATATTACAGTCATAATATCCTTGAACTGGAATAAATCTACCTCAAAATTCAGAAACTTTGCCCCAGGTTATATATATATCATCTTTAGTGTGTTTTCTTCATGGGCCATCTAGACTAAGGAGACGCACCCCAAAGAATCGACATTAGTCTCACTCAAGTGAAGAATAACACCACTTATCTTTCCTTCCCAGTTTTGTTAACTTCAGGCTGTAGACTTTGATCAATAAATTTGTATGAAACCTTGTAGGAAGAGGTTAGGATCTCATTTGTGACCTGTGTGCAGCCGAGATAAGAAAATTTCCAGAACTGCTATATATGGAAGAAGACATTTATGTACCAGCTTTTAGACAGCAAGTCTGTTTGGTGAAAGGAGGGGTCTGGAGCTGCTGGAACTGCAATTGAGACACAAAACAGAGATTGTTATTTGTTGGTCACAGAATATTTGGTGCTTTACAGCACCTAGCTGAGACTCCACAGCCAAGTGACATGAGAGAAGTGCTGGTTCTCCCCGCTCTCCTCTCCCTGTGCCTTTCTGGTTTGAGTACTTTGGGAGTCCACAGGAATGCTCAAATGCATTTTCATTGCACTACCAGTCTGCATCTGTCATGAAATTTCAGCAAACAAAAATACAGCATTTGGCAAACAGACTTTAAAAGCAGAGACAAAAACAAAGGGCACAAGTGCCACAATGCAATTTCTGATTTATAGAGAATAAAGCTTTGCATTTTGCAGGCACACATAAAAATTAATATATAAATAGATAAGCTGCAGAAAATTGGCTAATGGAATATATAAAAATGAATTTAGTGCAAATTTTCAAGCACTTTGGGCAATTAATTGTGTGCCTGTCTCCCCGAAGTTTTGACTGTACAGATAAATGTGTTGATTGCAGAGCAAATGTGTCTCCCTTCATTCTTTCCCAGTAAAGAAAATAGCATTTAGTGACATGGGAGTTGATTTGCAAGTACCCAAAGCAGTGAATGCTGAGGTCAGGCCTGCAGTGACAAGGTTTGCTGCCAACTGCTGTCGAGTGGCAATATTGACAGCTTGTAGCATCATTGGAATACCCATCTTATGGCTGTTCTGCCAGCATCACGAACTTCTCACAAAGATGTTTTACATCCTCAGCAGTTGTAGGCATGCACTGGGAAAGAACCCAGGGCTTTCACCTGTTGCCATTGCTGTTGTGCTGGCTGATATTGAAGGGCTGTGGTGTTCAGGGAAGAAATCCAACTGGTAGGAAAGGGAGCATTGCTGCTTGAGTGAGGGAAAACCTATGCTGAAAGAAGAGGATCCACGTTCCAAGAACTTTGTAAGACAAATGAGTACAACTACACTGTATGCCTTGGGCATCTTGTAGGTAATTTTGGACAGCAGTTGTTTGTTTCAGGGAAAGCTTCCTCACCAGGAAACTTAGGGCAGTGCAGGAAGGAGCACTGAAATTGCTGTACACAGGTCATGCCTGAGCTAGGCCTCCAGGCTGGCCACGGGTGCAGATGTCTCTTTCTTTGGAGCGCTCCTACTGCTTATTTACTTTTATTACTGACAGCTGCTCTCTTTTGCAAGTATGATATCGTGGTCTGATATTCTGGCCAAATTCTAACTATAATCCTTGCCGCCTGCTTGACTCAAAATAGCCCATACATTAAAATGTGTCATTTCTCTTCTGACTGAATGTGATGTTTTTAAACAATTTCCATTTTTCACCCCAAATATGGCTCTTTCAGCTTTGAATGTTTCTCTATTTCTAGCTTGTTAAAGTACTTGGAAGGCATTATGCATTGCATGCATAAGACAAGCTATTATAAATATTTAGCTAGCTAAAGCATTTGTGATTTTTTAACTTCAAAGTTAGAAGTAGATGGGATACTTGTAAAGACTCTTGCATTTTTTACAGAAAGTTATCTAAGTAAATCTTTCACAATAGCTTGGGACTTTTTATGGTGTGCCAAAATACATCCTACCTCAGTACCACTGGGATTCAGGAGTTAGACAAAGTCTCAGAGAGACTAAAACAAAGACTCGTGCCTGGAATATTCCTAAAAGAATCCGACAAGCATCAGTGCTCTGTGACTGAGCGGTGCTGTTTGGAGAGGGTCACCCGGTAATTTAGTTTTCCTTTTTCTTCAGGAAATGAAAGGTATTCCAGTGGAGCCCCTGCTTGTTTTCCTTTTTCTCGAAGGATCTTGGCCATGTCTACAAGGTTGTTTAGCCTCTCTAGGCCTTGCTCTTAGGCTGTAAAATAGGAGCATTCATACGTCCTTTCCATGTGGAAACATTTTCTGGATAAGACTCCAAAGTACTTAGGAGCAATAGTTCTGGCTTCTGCGCAATAACTGGATACATTTTTCTTAATTCTTTGATTAAAATACTATTATCGCAGTACCAAATAACAAATAACTGAAAGTACATTTTGTCTCTGCTTTAAGAAAATGGAGAATTTTATCTATGAGCAGTATTCTCATCTTAACAGTGTTTTAGCAAAGATGTTTGAAGAAATCATGTCAAAGAATGTTTGTGAAACAGCTAATCTTAGACAAATAGAAGTATTTAAAGAAGGCAAATGTTGGCCTCTAAGACAACTATTTGCAAAAGGAGCCTGGCTTCACTCAAAGTAATGGAAACAGCTCATATGAGCTATTTATCAAGTGGTTTGCAAGGCTAAGTTTAAAAAAAATTAAATTGTTTAGTCTTTAGCTAAAAAAGCTATTGCAGAAATTACTTAGAGAATAATGGCGAATGTGAGAATTGGAGAATGTTCAATAGCAATTCATAACCAAGATATTTTTTCTAGTGCCTTGATCTCGTGGATCAGTAGTTCTCTCTAGATGTGACTTTTACCTTGCAGTCAGGCACAAAGAATAGAACTCTGAAAAGGAAAGTGTTCAAGATTGTTTTATTTTAAGATTATGGAAAAGTTCCATTATAAAAGTCTTTCTTGCTTTTCAGACTCGGTTTAGATCATAACAAATATACCCAGGGTGGCACAAGCACTGCTCAGTCTCAAAGCCATCCTTATCTGCCCCTTTGTGCTAAAGGCACCACAAACCACTGGAGAAAGCATTACACATTTCCATCATGTGTTTTTATTTTATTTGGACTGGACTAAAGATATGCCTAGATGCTCTTTCGAGATGCTGTGGCTTTCATATTTTTCATTGAGACTGACCAGAAGTGATAATTTATATCTCGTAGACCTGATGACTTGGCACTTTCCAAGTTAGATCTGGAGCCAAGCACTGCAGTAATTATTCTGCAGTTGATTTCTAACAGACCTTTGAAAGCTCAGTGTGGGGATGGGTGAGGCACAGAGGCAGTGCCGCAGAGCTTCTGACAAAACAGCAAAGGGGGTCACTGGCAGTTCATGCAAACTCCAAATCTCACTGTTGCCCATTCTTTTCCAAAAGAAGCTTCCAGTCTGTGATGGGAGTGACTGGTCTTCCTCTGTAGAAAGCAGATCAAAACTCTAATACACATATAGTTTGCTGAAAAGATGTGCTAAAATATTTGCAACTTAATACATCACATATTGCTGCTCCTTCCAACAACTGAAGATCCATATTCACTTTATTCAACAGCCTGAGGATCTCTAAATCTGCTTTTCACTTAAACGTTTCACTTCATGATTACTCTTTTAAGCTCAAAAGACAAACTGAGTTGAAATATATTTCAGAAAGAAACAAAGGTGAAAAGGACAAGGGAGTCTAGATACTGCTCAAACTCCAGGGTTATATGGACAGTGCCTGTTAGGTGTGAGGTTTATCTCTGTCTAGATTTTACCTAGGCCTTTTGTACTTGAGACAAGATGCAAACAAGGGAGAAACAGTTTTAGCCATGCTTGCATATGGGAAATAGTTGCCTGCCTTTCTGCCTCTGCTGTTTGCATCATATTTATTTCACAGTAGTTCTGTCAGCTTAATTTGTCCCGTAGTTCTCTTTAGTAATTTCTTGGGAATGTTATTTCTTTTATAACCTGACAACTTTTAAAGTAGGAGTTAAAAGAAAACTTCAGTCAGGCAGAGTGTAAGCCACTGCCTTCCCCCTCTTTCTTCAAGCCCCTCAGCATCAGCTCCCACACGGGGTGCATGCCCCGCTGACCTGTGCACAGCTGCCCTGCAAGCACGCAGTCGCTTGTGGGAGCAGCGCTTTCCAAGAACTGGGTGTGTACTGCCCAGCATCTCATCATGACTCAGGGAGTTTTTCAAATCTTCTTAAAAGCTCCAGTCCTCCAGGACTGTTCAAACCTCACCAAGGTCACTTACTACAGTGCCACGGTAGGAAACCAGGTGTAGACATTAGATCATAACCTGCAACAGCACCTCCAATTGAGATACGCATTAGTATAACAAATGATACTGAGAAGGCTTAGAGGAACATCTTCACATATACCCTAAAACAGTACATGTATATGCATTTTATGTTTACTGCAAGACTTGAGATATGCTTTGGCAGCACCTTGGTGTTCCCATCTGTCCACTGGGAACTGAGTTTCATGAAGCGCTTTGAAAAGCCGATAGTGCCTCTTTGAAAGAGATCTTTCAGAATGTCAGACAAAATCTCATGCATTTTAGGATAATGCAGGGCCTGGAAATCAAACTGTGATTGAAAAAGTCTTGAACTGTCTCCATGGAAGTCTGTATTAAAGTAGTGCTGCTCTAAAAATAAGGAAAGAAAAAAAAAGAGAAAACTACATAGTGTTGTCATTTCCAAGTCATCTCAGGTGAATATCCCTTTTCTGATGCAGAATTATCTGAGCCAGAATTGAGAAATGAAAGTTGCCATCACAAAACCCAGCTCTTTTTGGCATATCTAGCAGAATACTCTTCACTGCCCTCTCACCAATGCATTACCTCCCTTCCCCTGCTTTGGATGCCTGAACACTGCCTATAAAGCCTGGCTTCTAGTGATAAGTATAGATTGAGTGGCATGCTTGGGCCTTGGTGTAGAACTTCTGAAACAGTGTGGTTTATTTATAGTGTCTCTGCTGGATTTAACAGCTTATTTTCACTGCTGGTGTGTTTTCTTCCACTGACATAAGCATTTTAGGGCTTTTTAATTTTGTTTGTTTTCAAGTCCATCCTCCCACCTGGAGTATTTACATCTGTTTTTCCAGTATTTCGAGAAATGCACTGTCTGATTTGTCTGCTATAGTTGACCCTTATTTCCATCCCTCCATGCCAAACACCGACTTTACCTATAATTTCTCTTTTCCTGACCTTTCTTGTCTTTACCCTGGGAAGATCTGGTAACTTGGTAGTCTTCACTCCTAGTCTTGTCTGAGCAGTCAAGTACGGGAGGGGGTAAATCTTTTTGCCTTTTCATAAAGAGTCTTGGTAGATATTGCAGCAACGAAAGACTGGGTAGAGAGGGTATCCTTTAACCCTATTCACTCCAGAAATGTCACATTTTGATTCTTCTTGTGGCAGATATTTCCCTGTGCAAGGATACACTTTTGGAGAAGACATGCGAATTTGGCCACTTGGGTAACCTAAGAACTGGATATAGTTTCCTCATGTTTTCTTTCATTTGGGTTCATTCAGTTGAAGCTACCACAAGCATCCTTATGTCAGGCATCTTTGCCCCAGTGTAGGTACACTATAAGACATCAGAGTTCATTCATTTTGCAAGTTGTGATGATGGCATACTCCATCTCAGGTCTCTTTCCTACAAATTCTTGAATAGCTCATTTCCTCAATCATCTGTCTTGCTGACAGACAGGACAGAAAGAACAAATCTCTTTCCTCGGTTCAGGGCCCATCATGCAATCTTTTTTTCTGACCCTCATGTTGCAGACCATTTCCTTGTTTCCTTTCTTGGCAGTCTCCTTGGTCGTGGTGTAGCTCCCACAGCTTCTGCTGGCCAGCACCTCTGAAATCTCCCTGGCTCCGGCGTCTGTCTGGCCACTGCCTCTGTCTCCCACAGTTCAATGTGAGCCAAGACCCCTGTTTGACTCCTAGGCCACTGCTTCCCATGGACACAGACACCAAATCCTGCCATCTCCTGCTTAGCAAGGCAGCCCCTGAGCTCTCAGTGGAGGCAGAGAACTGCCGTATTCGGTGCTCAGCTGGGCTTCTATACCTGTTCTCTGACCAACACTTACTAGTGACCTACCCATTATGCTCTTTATGTCCTTTATTATGGTACTTTAATGACTTCCATCTATCAAAATATGGTTGAGAATTCCTTCTCTTCCATATGTGCTTAGGCTTGACAGGAGGGGGAATATCACGCGCAGGCAATGAGCCTGCCTTGCTTAGTGAGCTGAATAATTAGTAATTTACAAATTCAGTAAACAGTAAATGTGCTCTTGACCTTCCACTCGCACCAGCTGCCTGATGAGGCACCCAGCTGACACGTCCAGCTGCCTAATGCCTTTTCCCAGTGTAAAGCCCCCTCCGAAGCTCCTACTTGCTCTGTGCTGGTGTTTCAGAAGGCAGCATGGTACTGCCTACGCTGCATTGTGCTCTCTGATTCACACTAATCCCCTCATCTTCCTATGGAACATTAAACATAATCACGATATTGAAAATGAAGGCGTTGCAGATTTAAAAGTGGGATCTGCTTAACTAAAAATAGCATTAAAGCAAACCCTGTCCTTCTGTACTGAAGGACTGGCTGGTATTTACAGTGCTGTAGAGTCATCAGACTCGAGCATAGGAATAGGAAAGAATGCCAACCAAGGGGGACCAGGAATCATAGGCTTGTTCTGGTTTATTCCAAGATCTGCTCCTCCTTAACTGTGTGACCTTGAGCTTGTCATATGGTGTGCCCAAACCACTGTTTATTCTTCTGTAATGTAGCTATAAGGCTGGTTTTGCAACTCCTGCGTGTGAATGAAAGAATTTGTATTTGCAGAGTGCTTCAGGAGCCCTAGAGCTGTCCCAGTGATCAGCAGACAGCCATGGATATATTCACTACCTATTTCCCTGAATTCTAAAAGAAAAAGGTTTTTATAATAGAAAAGTTCAAGCCATTCTTTGGGAAGAAGATATCTACGATGCACCTTCCAGTATCCAGCCCCAGCTACCATGATTTCAAGATTTACTTTGGACAGCACTATGCAGTTTGAAGCTAGCTTTTAAAAACTGCATACCAAGGCAGCTACAATGGAAGTAAAACACCATATTTCCTTATCTTATTCTCATTTAGCCTTCTGTGCTCCAGAACTCTGCTAGTTCCTTTAATACTTCCATGTGATTCTGTCAAAGTACTGACATTCAAAACAAGACCATATTTATGATAAGTACATTTTACTTCTCAATAGATAAGTTGTATAAATGATGCATCTTCTGGACTTGTTTCCCCTTTCTAAAGGATTCACTGTTTTCGCTAATGTGTAATTTCAGAGAGGCTGTTAGAAATTTGATGTCGAAATGACCTGGTTAAGAGCTAAAAGTGTTCTAATATTAAATTAAATCAATCTCTCTCCTTAGTCCCTTAATTCTAAAAGCTGAAGCTCTAAGGAAAGCACCAACTGTCACAAGTCTTGCCAATCTGCTTATGCATCTCACTATATCAGTTTTCCTTCCCTTCACTCTCCCTATTCTCTGCAGTTGACTCAGGCTTTTTTTCTAGGTCTTAAAAACCTATTTAAAACTCTACAGCTTGCCTCCCACACTGTCCTCTCTATAGTAACAAGCAGCTACAGTCTGTGTTCAGATGTCTTGTGGTCTGCTTAGGGCCAGGGTCTGCAAGCTAGTCAGGGTATGGTACATGTTTTCAATATGGCAGGACCATCTAAACACCCAACCTTTTTTATCAAATACAGCGAGAAAGTATTGAGCAAGCTAGTTACTGCAGGTCTCATTAGCACTGGTGAGCCAATTTAAGCCCTATTCCATTACATGTTTTTCTTCTTTTTGTTCTCTAAAGTAACTAAAAGAGCTCAAAAAGAAGTTGTCTTTCTCTTTCATCAGAAGTAAGCCGTCTTTGATAGACATCCCTGGTTCTAGGGCACTCAGAATATTTGATACTGGGTCTTGGCTGAGCTTAGGTAAGTCTCATGATTGATTGTGTCATCTTAAACTGCCAGGGTGCCTCTTGCACACTCATCTCTCACCTTTCAACCAAGCCTTGAACCAGGGGAAAGTTAAAATGTTAGAATATTTCTGCCTTTGGAAATGTGGTGAACAGAATGCAACTTCAGGCAGTCAAAACAGTGCGGAAGATAAGAATTGTGGTAACTGTGTTGTCATGGACAACCCTGTGCTGAGAAGGAATAAAACTGCTGTACTTAATTTTTACCTTATGTAGAGCCAAAAGGAGCTAAGGTCCAGGCAATGCTTTTTGTTGTGACTTGCTGGCTATTATTTTTGGAATGGCTGCCTGAACCTCAAGAAGACAGTATTGTAAACAAGGCTGTGCTTTTCTCTTCTCATTCTTCTTGTCCACATTTTGACATGGAGTGATCTGTGGTGATAATCTGGGTTTGGTTTCCTTATGTCTATGAAGTTGTCATTTGCAATAAGGTGCTATTGTATTTTTGCTCTCATAATATTAAAATTTTTGAGAGGTCGCATTTCATTTTGGGTTTTCTACTGAGGTTTATTCTGGCTTAGGTATTTCTCAGACATCTATTACTGCTGTCGTGGCTATAAAATAGAGACAAGGAAAAGCAGGCTACAGGAGATATTTTTTGAACTCAATGGAATTAATATCTTTTCTCCTATTAGGCTGGATCTGCTCTCTTGGTAACATACCCATAGTAATAAATCTGGTTCTATGTATAGCCACAGACAGCACAGCTAACTAAATCGCATATACACAGCACAGGCACTAGAGCCCAGGATCCACTGCTGGAAAAGCTACAGGTCTCAACCACTGTTGTTCAAGAAGAGCAGCTCACTCTATTTTATTGACTTGTAGTCTGCCCTTTGTGCAGGGGAGACGTCACAGCCACAGGGAGGGGCACACATTCTGACTGAGCTGATGCCCCCGAGCAGATGTATACACAAGCAGACATTTACATAACAGAAGGTGGTAGAACTTAGGCAAACCTGGTGTTTCATCTCCAATACACTCAAAGGTACTCTTGGGTGTTGCTAGCTGAAACTCAGATTTTCTGCTTTTAATTAAAAGAGCATCTGTTTTGAATATCCTCAGAAAATGATTCCAGGCTAAGAGACATATCCAAAAAATAGCTGCTCCTCTAATTAGTACGCTGAATGCTTGTCTGTTTTTCTTCTTCCTGGTATTAAATGGTTTCATGGAATGTGGTGTTCACTTCCATCGCAACCTATGCAATAAATCAGAAAAGAGATGTCAACATGTACCTCATTAAAAACTGGTTTATGTATTAAAAATAGAACAATGCACTGTTCCGTGGCATATAATGACATTTACATAAATGGCACGATGAGCATAATGTGGGATATGGCATTCCGTACTGTGCTGTGACTTGCCATTTTGAAGTGTTCAAGATCTAGCAGATATATTCGATAAAGAAGAGTATTTCTTTTAAGGAGAAATGTTGAAACTAACTCACT
Source organism: Oreocharis arfaki (assembly GCA_013398015.1). Taxonomy (NCBI): domain Eukaryota; kingdom Metazoa; phylum Chordata; class Aves; order Passeriformes; family Paramythiidae; genus Oreocharis; species Oreocharis arfaki. The sequence continues at coordinate 1,225,033 of VZRR01001456.1, read as the reverse complement.
GCAGTACAATTTCATTTTATTTAGTGACTTTCAAAGGTCAATGTGATTGCACAGCCATGTAAAGGAAGTAACTTAAGAAATGTTAAAAAATCCCAAAACCCAGTCTTTCCAAGTAGAGATTGTTTCCATGCAAGCAACAATGAAAACTGCTAGTTAAAGCTAAAACTGGACTAATCTATTAGAGATATGAAAACTTATATCAAAATCTGATTTTATCACATCAGAACTTTGGATTATTTTGAGGGAATTGTTTGGAGCAGACTGTTGATCCAGGGTATAAAAGGAGCAGTCAGGGAAGATAAAAGCCATTGCTGAAAAGCTAAATACATTGGCAGCATCACTACTCAGGAAAAAGGTGATCAAAGAAATTTTTCCAGCTCTACTGTTTTTTTAAACCAGGCATTAATTGGTGAAATATTGAAGATGCCATAAAAGAGGTGTTATTTACAGAAATCATCCAGTCTCTTAGTAAAGAGCACCAGGATTTGAGATTATTTACCTTCATGTCCAAAAATGTGTTAAATAGAACTGGTTCATGTAGCAGTGTGCTATGTTACCTGTTCATCAATATGTTACTAGAGGCAGAGCCTGGGATGTCTCCCTGTTGGGTCCAGGGATGACTGCAGATTGACTCTAAGTCTGATTTGCATGCTAGGCAAATTAGTAGAACTGTAATAAAGAATACAATTAGTAGACACACAAGTAGCAGTAATATACTGGAGAAGAGGTGAGAGAACCTTTGTAAAAGCGGTGGCACAACCTCACACCTCTGTGTTTGTTAACACTGTCGAAGGCTTCACGAGGTATGAATGCAAAATTATTAGGGTTTTAGGAAAGCAGCAAAGAAGGTCCTTTATGAGGTCTGTAAGGGCAGGTTAGTAACCCTGGCATGAGAGGAATAGTCCAGTTCTGAGTTAAGAACCAAATAATAGAAAACAAAGGGGACAACTAAGTGCTTAGTTTTGCATCAGAAGGAGGTTGCCAGTAGCCTATTCCCATGTTCTCTGTGAAAGAGAGAAAAAGTAGTTGACCAAAGTTCCTTCAAGCTGATCATCTCAAAAGCCAACTACAGGGAGTTGTAGGATGGCAAGTGAAAAGCAGTTTACAAAAAGAAAAGCAATATATATGTGTGTAGCTGATGTGGTTCATAGGTAACCATTCAACTCTGCATGTGTGCTCCATACACGCCCAGGGTGGTGTCTGCTCACACCGCTGCCATCCCTGCAGACCCAGGAAACTCCACCAGTGGCCTTCCTGTATCACATATCCCCAGGCTTCTTGCTCTTGCTTCCATAAGGCAGCAGGTAACTGAGCATGGTTTTCTAAGCCCTGCAGAAACACCAAGTGGACTGGGAATGAAGCAAGGCAGGTAAATATGAATTTGTACTGAACATATCCTGTAATGATAACAAAACACTGCGAGCCCAGCCCTTTGCAAAGTGAATGCAACAAGCTTATATGCTGCTCTGCGTAGTTAATAATGCCCATGAAAACCCCACATGGGCAGCAAAAGAAAAGAGCAGCTATCATGCTTGAATACAGTGTGTGAGAAATACAGCCATCAATGTATGACAATAATTGTCTGCATACTTTATGTCAGCAGCCTTGCCAAACTGATAATAGCTTCAACTCTTCATCTATTATATTATCTAAAAAAAATGAATCTTTGTACAAGGTGCATTGTCATTACAGACTTCACTGGTAATGCCATGACTGTCTTTTTGATGGTAATAGATTCTTTCCAAGGTAGCTGAAGTTTGGCCATAGTATTTGTTCTGGCTTGGCTCATTGAAAACATATCTTATTAAAAGAGACTGAAAAATAATAACAGTGAATGTATCTTGCTGGTTGTTTCGCAGTTGGCATCATTATAAATGATGCCCCATAGCTGCAAATGGCCTGGGCTGAAGGAGAACTGTACATTTTATCACTTCATTGTAATAACAAACTAACTGTCATCTTCAGAGAAATAGGAGAAGCTGAATTTCCAGAAAAAAAGAAGGCAAAATATTGTCTATTTCACTCAGGATAACAAATGAAAAGTGTACAGAAACTTTAGCACAGAACTGGAGAAAATAACTAGCATGAAGACAGGAGGAATTTGCCATAATCAGTGCCTTTCCCTGACAAGGCTAAGTGAGAAATAATTCATGGCCAAGAGTTTGTCAGAGCCAGGAAAATAATTCACATTATAGGCACTTTTTTCTTCCCAACTTCCCATAGAGCTCCTTGCATTTTCCTGGTCCCAGGCCCCAGCCTGAAACAGGATGTGTGTTTACATCCACAGACATGGGAGTTTAGATGAGATCTCAAATGGCAATTTCCCTGTGAGCTTGTGTAAATCTTTATTGTATGTTTTTTTAGAAGCTTTGCATTTCAGGAACCCCTCATGGAGAGGAATTAAAAAAAATATTTTAACTTTTTCTCACTCCAGGATCTACTACAATTTTAAAAACACATGCTATTTTGTGTATAGCTGCATTTGGTTACATGAACTATAATATTTTGGGTCTTTTTCCTGAGAGAGTGACCATGAAAATGGGGGAAATTGCACTTTTGGAAAGCAACTGATGCTGACAAGTAGGAAGTTTTGGAATTCAGTATCTTTATGTGAACAAACTCAAAATCTCATTCTTCATGCTCATAGAAAGCAAAGGTAATGAGCCAAAATTTAAGCATCTTTACTTAAAACATGACAAATGGTAAACAACATACGTTTTTTATATACATGTAGAAAAGAGTCATCCGCTTCCCTTCCATACAGGATGCCTAATCAAAACAGATTTTAATCAAATTAACAGAAAACATATTTTAAAACATTGTCTAGGTTCAACTGGTGACTATGTTATTATTTAGCATTTCAGTTATTAATCTTGATTTGCTAAAATAGGCTTGTCACTGACCTTTACTAAATTGATTTACTATCCCAAAAATATGCAGAGATTTACACTCAATCATGTTCTGCACATCTTTCATTTGATTGGTATAAATCCTTGCTGAAATTAGTTATTAGATGGGACGGAAATGACAATTCCAGCAGCAGAATGTGTGCATTTCAGATGTGACCCCGTGGAGCAAGCTGGCTGGGGACAGCGGCAGAGACTCAGGCACTTGAAAAAAGGCTGAGCGCTTGCTAGCAGCTGTTGATGTGGCAATGGAAAATACTGAGGGTTCCAGAGATTACAGAGGTATAATTTGGCCGGCAGAGAAAGTAAGCAGAAATGCTCTCTGAAAAGAACTCCTGTTGTAATCAATGAGGTTTTGCCATTAGCTATAATGAGAAAAGCTAATGGGTATTTTTCTCGGTGTACGCTTTTATTCAAAAAGTATTTTAACAAGAGATTTTTATGCATAGTAGTGTATGGTTTTTTCATCAAGACAGAATAATATCTGGTAAGCAACACTTCCCGTTATGAGCTGTAGTTATATCTTCGTTGTATTTAGAATGTATCAGAATATAGTATCTTTTAGAAACATACAGAATAAATGCTCCATGGTTTACAGCATATTACAAATATAATAGAATTTTGGGATGCTGCTAGGATTTTAAAATGTGTCTTTTAATTTTGAGTTCATTTCACATTCAAAGATGCCATTGCTTTAGGGACCATTAACAAGCCCTGTAATTCATTTCATGCTATGTAATACCCAGTATAATTAATGGGAAAACATTATTCCCATAAGGTATGATCCTGCATTCTTCTGAAATGAAGAGAGAACATTTTGTTGTGGCATAAGATGCTACTACTGAAGGATCCAGAGCAATGGTAGTTAACGTATTTAAACTTCTCATAGTAATTATGAAGCTTTTTGCCAGGACTACTGTCCATATGAGCACTAACTCCATAAACTACACAGAGCAAGACTAATTCTGATTGGGTTTGGGGGGAAGGAGGGAGGAAGGAGGAGAGGGGTATTCCACCATTAAATATAATTTCTACGTGTTTTTTTCATGACTGTCTTTGCAACCAAAATGACTTAGGGTAAAAAGTTAGATTCCTCCCATCCCTTGTAATTAGCTACACTGAGAAATAATACCTTTAATAGGTTTGTAGAACTTAGTTTGATACGGCTCAGAGCACTTCTTGAAATCCCCTCTCGCAGAAATGTGTGGCAGACCTGTAAACAGCATAACCTGCGCTAACAAAATATTTGACAGACAGGGAAACAAGGTTTCATGTTAAATTTATCATGATGTGTTCTTGCTTTACTAATTCTCTGTATTCTCCACAAATACATAGGAGTTCCCTCCTCCTTTGGCCCTTTTGAGTACAATTTCAGTGTGACTTCCTTATGACTACAAGTTTGCTAATGGTATGAGTTTAAAGATAAAGAGAAGCCAGGAAGAATTCTGGGGTCTTATTGTTCGTCTGGAGGCAGATCAGCCAACAGACCTGTCCAAAATCAGTTTATCATAGAAATTACTTATTTCATGGTGACCTTGTCCCAACAGACAAGCAATAATGAAAAATTATTTAGGATATACTTTTCCTTGTAAGATTTACTGCACCTTTCCTGTTACTTCATTGCAATGGCAAAACAGCAACATATCCCCTACCCTCATGATCTTCTCTATGGGCTCATCTTTAAAATATCCCAACTATGTGTTAATATTCATTTTCATTACTGCTGTCACTAGGAGATAAAATGAATGCTATCATTCCTAACTTACAGATGAAGACCCAAGAAAAGCAGTTATTTATTCTAAAGCTGTTCACTAGTTCTGACAACCTATTTTCGTAGATACAGGAATCGGGTTTTTTCAGGCCACTTAGTGTTGTGTAGCATTTCATGGGTTAACAGAATAAATAAAATCTGAACTTTACACTACAATATGTTGAATTCTAGATTAAAATAGCCCATATTTTTAAAGCAGTCACTTGGCCAGAAGGTCAATCAGCAGATGTAAAGGATTTTTAAAAGTTACTTAATATGCCTACACTTGGAAATGCTTTAAGTGAGGTTTATAGAATTTGTAAGATCTAAGGGGGCAGAGTTTTATAGAGAAAAATCAGAAAAAGAAACAATGGAGAAATCACATAAATGCCTATTTCCCCAGCTGGAGTGTAGCATCTTACTTTTACATTTTCATTCCAGGATTATAACTGTCACACCACATTATGCTTTACAAATGCCTTTAAGAATAGTTGCCACTCAGTAAAAGCACAAAACATTTAGAAAACACTGTTTTAATCACAAAACTTTTTAAAAGCACAAAAAATTTAGAAAACAGTACTTTAATCACAAAACTAGTGTTCTTCTGCTAACCCCAAATAGTAACTGCTTTAGCCTTTATTCTGCTTCTGACAGTAAGAAGCATTATGAAAACAGCCCTTCCAATGACATTTTTTACTGTGACGCCCAAGCTGTGATATCCTGTATTATAGTGTGATGTTTAAATGGGTTTTGAGAGGAAAAGAAGGATTAACAATGCTAGTTAAGGTTTCTGGGGGATAATAATTGGAGAGAGATCCCAGCCAGTCAAAGAGAGTGTTTCCTTCTTGTTACAGTAGCTATTTTCTTCTTCTACCTCTTCTTGCTAGATATTTTCCTATGGGCTGATGCTTAGCTCACAACCTTAATGCCATTACAGGATTTGGTTTCCTATGCCTGCAGTTGTTTCAATGCCCCAGAATGCATACACATTCTGCCCACCTTTCTAATAGATAAAGTTTGGAGTAAAGAAAGTTAAAATTCTTTTGATAGTTACCATATCTTCCCATGCCTGGTAATTCCTCCAACAAGCTCGCACTAGATTCCATTAGTGAAGGAGAAGTATCTCCTGACAATCACAAAAGATAGTGAACAACATCACTTATATTTTTCCTTAAAACTACCAGCTCTGAGTCTCCAGCTAGAGGTTCTGCACCAGAAATATAATGATTTCACCTGCAGTGGCATCAGCAGCAAGCATCAAATGAAAAGAGATTGAAATAGAGAGTGAGTGCTTCTATTTCTCATTCTCTTCTGTGCTTGTCATCGTGCTGCCATTTCGGATATTGAGATCACTCAACCTTGACATGAGCAAAACCCGTCTCTGAGGACAAGATGGCAAGGGAAAGAGCAGCTTTTAGACTAGAGTCTTTTGAAAACACGTTATTGCAGGCAATTGTGAAAATTCAGCATTTGTCTTCCCCAATTTAAACATTTTCCTTCTTACTTCTATCATGTAAGCGTACATTCTTCACCTTGGAAATGAGAAAGAAAACCAAATTTTGCAGCTTTTTTGAGAATATTTGAATAATCCAGCCATCACACTGGATAAGGTACTGAAGCTGGTAGAAACACCTGTTTCAAACACAGTCTGATTTGTTTTAACATAACCAAACTTTGTTGGCACTGCAAACCATCCCCATACAAATAAGGAGCTACGTTCTTGTTTATCGAGAAGCTCTAAATGTATCTTAGGTTTTATTTCCCCTGCACTTTTACTGTTTCTATCAAGAATAACTGGCATAGCAAAAAGAGAGAAAAGAGAGAAAAAACATTAAATGGAGTGAGGTTTCACTTGTCAGATGGAAATTTGGGAGAGTGGAGCTCTTTTCTTCATTCTGACAGTTTTCTTGAGATCCTAGGTACAATCTTGAATATATCTCATCTCTGTTACCCATCAATAAAATGTGGGAAATTGTACTTTATCTTTGTTTCACTGTGATGCATCTCATCACAAGTACATCTCAAATTTTAAGTTTCCTAGATGCTTTAGTAATTGGCAACACGGAAGAATGAAAGACAGCAGCTTCCTCAAGGATTAAATTTAACAAGTTTAGCCAAGGCAAACTCTTAAGCAGTGAGTAGACAACAGTCAGACCGGCATCGGTGGATGATCTCAAAGCGTACCAGCTTCCTAAATAACACTTTCAAGCAAGAGAACCCTTTCCTTCCTTAAAGAAATGCAGTAGGTGCCCTTATGTCCTTTGCATCTTTATACTTTGACTTTGTTCTGCCGAGTGGGTTGTGCTCGGAAGCGGTTTTCTCTTTGCACATCAGGACTGTGTGATGTGTAGCACCAGCAAAAACTCAAAACATTTCCTGTAGCTGCTGTCACCGTCCCTCCCTACATCTGAGATGAGGACAAGAGCAAGTTTCAAGATCACAGGTGTGCATTGCATGTCTGCCCTACTGCATAGAGATGATTTATTACATCTTAGGTTAACAGGTGATAAAGGAGAAAGATCAATAAAGGAGAGTGCAGGGAGACACAAAGTTTTTGGTTTTGTTTTTTTTTTTTGTATCTCTACAGAAATAAGTTGAGACCTTCTGAAGATCAGAAGGTTTTGAACCTTTCTTTGAGACAGAAGAGAAATGTCCTAGCGGGACACTGAGCGATTTCTATCCAGATATGCTGCTTCGGTTTTAAGTTTCATCTATCGAGGTCCTTGGCAGTGTTTTGAGAACTTTAACTATAATGAGATTAGTTTATGAGATCAAAGAAGGACAAAAGTTCTGAAGAAAGTACCACGGAAACTTTTAAAATTCTTACTGAGTTAGAGTAACTTTAGCCATTGACTACCCCTTTTTGTTCCTTTTAGATCACAGGAACAGCACCAACAGGATCACAAAAATGGCATTTTTCCTGTCAAATTTGTTTAATATCTTTTTAGTGTCAAGTGAGTTTTAATTGATTGTTTCCTTTATCTTTTTGCTAATGATTGCTGACTGAAGAAGGAACTGTATTTGTCCTTGTTAGGCTGGTGCCAAGATGGAAATATACTATTGCTGCTATCCAGAAAGCTGAACAAGAAATAAGATCTTTGTATGACATGGCAGGGCTGGAGTCTCAGAAAAATGCAGTCAAAATTTTCTCGACATTTGTATCCAGGCTGAAAGCACTGGTCAGTGAATTTGTCTTTTATCTATTTCAGTACCTTCTGCCTCCTGTTGAAATTAGGTTTGCATGCTGTGTAACTAGAAATGTTTCAGCTACCTCTTTGAAATTTCATAATATATTTTCTTTGTGGTATTGGACAAAAACTACCAGTAGGAGCAGGGAGTTGGGGCAGCTCTTAAAGGCTCAGCTACCTCAGGGTCACACATATCTCTGCTCTCCCTTTCAATTGCTGCCTTGTAGTTAAAATAACAGGCGAAGAAAGGTTAAGAGACTTTGATTCCCAGTTTGAAGTTCATGATTCTCAATAAATGTAAATATGAAGGCAATGGTAGCTGCAGCAACCTCTCGAGGACAGGCTGTGTGCCTGCTCAGGTGGAGCTGTGTCCTGTTTTTCTGCTACATGGATGGCAGCACTGTAAACATGCTGCTCCATGCAAGGCTCACCCAGCATAGAAGAGGAAGGGATTGCTGGTATTCCAGTAAAAAAATGTGATGGGATAGAATGTCTTACAACTCTGCGAACCTTCGAAGCAACTTATGACTGCACAAGGACAAATAAAGTAGAGACCAAAGAAAATCTCTTGTTTGGTTTCTACTTAAAAATTACTAACGATTCAGAGGTTTTTTAGGCAACTTTTTACCATGCTTAAAGATATTAATTAACAGCATAAAATTTCACCCCATTTCAGCTGAATTTTTTCAGTCTTTCCCTGCATTGCTTCTCAAGGCTGGGATCCTGATGGCCATGTGGAACTGTTCTTTTTATAACTATTACAACTGTTTTATAACTGTTCTTTTTATATCAACATTTAGGTTTTGAAAAATCACAATCATGAGTTCCTTCAGTCTCCTCCATTTTTCTCTGAATTCCTTCTGACTTTGTTAAGGGGCCTCTTCCTCTAAGCTTATTATCCTGTTAGCTGTTTTAATGTGTGCTCACTGCAGCTTGTTACAGCTTTCTTTGTGCATTGCTTCTGGCTCCTGTTTAAGACTTTACCTCAGTCAAGGCTTCATCAGCACAAAGCAAGGTGGAACACTTTAGCATGTAATGTATCTGGTCATTTCATGCATTTAAGATCATAAAATTCTGCTCACCTACTTGCCTTATTTTTCTTCTTTTTTATTTCAAAGTTTGAAAACAAAACCTTTGTAAGCTCTGATTTATATTTCCACAGAGCTTATGTTGCCAAGACAACTATAATAAATGTTCTCTTCTGGAAAAACCCTTGTAGACATAAGAAGCTTTCCCAGATACACCATTCAAGCTGAAATGTTGTAAAATAAGCAGTGAATTCACTAACATTTTTCCTTACACTGTCCTTTTAATTGACATGGTGGTGTTATTCCCCATTCTGTATTTGCAGTTTATTATTCTTCATCCTCATTTGACTAGCATAAAGGAAAAAACTACAATTTTGTCTTGATGTTTATTAAGGAGCAGGAAGTGTTTCTGGTCAAATATTTAAGGTAATAGAAATGCATGTTCTCTGTGTTGCTCTGACATCCATTATCAGTATCTTCATCGGGAAAAAGCGAGGGAGGCTTAATTTCTGGCAGAAATATGTGAGCTGGTAAAGCAAATAAAGAAATTAGCAAGATTGTTGTTGGGGTTTTTTATCGATTTCTGGATTTTTTTCATGATTTCATATTTCACTTTCTCAGTGCTGCATAATGCAAGGTGTCTAGGGGCAACAGTACTGACCCTAGATCAATTCTGCACATTTGGAAGCTGTAGAAAAGAGAGGTATAAGCTGCTGCCATAATTTTACCAATGGAACCAATTAGACCTTCAGTGCTTCAGTTCACTGTCATCAGTCTTTAGTGTTTGTACTTGTTTATGAAAGAAGCAAAATCACATCACATGAATACATGGTTACATATCACAGCATCCATACTGAATAATTTAACTCTGCATCTCAACTGTTACAGGAACTATCATCAATTTACATTGTGAGTGTTAATGAATGCCACAGGAAATAATCCACATAATATTGTGAATGAAAACAGCTCTATTTCCACCTTGAAATGGAGTGGTGTGGTCATTGTACATCTAGTGCTGGATAAATTAAATCTGTAGTTGCACAGCACAGCCTTCTCTTGATAGGGAGCCTTGGCCATTGCACAGACACACAGCGAGGAGTCATAGCTCATGGGGGAGGAAAGAAGTTGAAGAACACACACTGCAGGTAGATGGAACACTAGAGCAACGCCTTAGAAAGACATTAAAATTAATAATAAAAGGTATTGCATTTTCATACAAACCTGAACCAACCTGTGTAAAATCAGAATTCTTGGAAGAAATTCTGTGTCACTGACTAGTTAGCATCTCCTGAGCAAAATTGTCTGAACTGAAATATTTTGGAGATTACTCTATTTTCAGTCAAGGTAGGGAACACAGGAACTATTTACATAGACAGATTCCAAAGCAACTATTTTTGCAGGTGGGTTAAGATACAACTGATAAATGCACAAAGGACTTTACTTCTCCATCTTTTTTTCACAACAGCTAGTTTCAGAAAGCCATAGAAGAGCTTTCAGAAGTAGAATGAGGAACTAATGGGAGCAGCCATGAACGCATGTAATCCCTTCCTCCCACCAGCCCTCTAGAGGATACAGAGTACCGAGAAGCTCATTTTAAAAAACTATCATTAGCCATGACTTTTCAAAAAGGCACAAGTCTTTACAGATATAGCTGTTCTTGTTCTAAACATGTTTCAGTCATCAGAATTTGGAAGACAGAAGCATCTGAAAAGCTATATAACATAATGGCTGATTAAAGATTCTGCATCCCCAAGAGCGTGTGAACATAGCTAAGACAGAATTTTCTTTCTTTTGTGAAAACACACACTAGTTCTGCATTTATATAAAGTAATCCTTTAAGGTGGGTAAAAAGAGGTTCTTGGCAACAGAGAGGTCTTTGTGGAGGAATATGTTACTTTCTGTAGAGTTCCATCAACATATTCAAATTTCCTTCCAAGAATCTTCCAAGAATTAGCATATTTTTTTATAACTCCTTCTCAGATACACTGTGTCACTTGCTCTCACAGTTCCCATTTATAACTGATATCACATGAGCATCATTAAGACACGGAGCAGAGCCTGAGTTGTTATGACACAGAATCACATATATGGGCACAAAATTTCTTTGGCAAGTAGTTTAGAGATTTTTATTATTATTATTTTTAAGATAGCATATCTATGCTAATTATAACTGCAGTCAAAACTGAAATAAATGGGGGTCCTGGGTCTCATCAAGGTTTTGCTCCGTTCCAGATCGTCTTGGCAGAGAGATGTGGATGCAATTTCCAGAAAATTGTCAAACACTTTCAGCCACATGAACTAAGCTAGACATCAAACTCAAATTTATTTCACAGTAACCTGTACCCTCATTTGTAGGTAAAAACCCACTCTTTACTTTAGGTAATTTTCTTCAGTCATGGTGGGGAGGGCCCAGATCAGGCTGCTAGGTTTTGTGGTAGATTTCCAGTTCCCCCTCTGCACAATCGCTACCTAGGGGAATTCACAAGTTTTATTTATTAAGCTCTGGGTGTGATTTCCCTTGACCCCTCCTGCTTCCTTGCTGAGGCACATCATGATGAAGACATTCTTACTGTGGTGCTGCCCTGTGACCTGTGCCATAGGCAAGGAATAGATGTTGTGTGACTCTTGCTGAAGTAGGTATCTCCTGCGTGGCTACCTGAAGCTGGGAGTGCTGGTGTGGGTCACACACACTCTGCCTGCCTTCCCATCCTGTCCTTCTGTCTCCTGAGAACATTATCAGCACTGCCATCCCTGCATCTCACACACAGAAGAAGCAGCCAGCTTTAAACTCCACAAATGAAATGCAGCTATCAACAGAGCTGTGGCAGACTGGAGCTCAGTGTGGGCTCGCTGCCTGAATATTTATTTAGCTTCCTGGGCAAGTTTTCCAGCTGAATCTGTCTGCAGCAGCTACATGGCTAGAATTTAGCTGGATGAGTGTGTGCATTAACCTGCAGTACAAGCTTAATGCTTGAAAATGAACTGCAGGGAATGTAGAACAAGATGACTGGCATGAGCACAAGAGTACTGGATGCTTTTAGCTAAGCCATCCCTTAAGGTGTTCTCCAGTGAGTGATTGTGTACCAGCCTTACAAGTTAAAAGTTAAAGAATAACTTTCAACCAAAGTAAAGAGACTAAAGCAATATGATAAATTGGGGAATGATGCAAGTTTTGATTTACTCTGATGATTCTATGGCTCAGCAAATCTGCATTTCTGTCATATACAGGGAAAGATTCACAGTTTATATCCCCTGCAAAATGTTGCCAACGTGAATCATACTAAATCTTGCAACTTCAGGCAAAGAAAAAACTCCCAAAGCAGCCATATTCCAAGAAGAAATAAAGAAATATATAGCTACCTACTACTATCACTAGTATTAAATTATACCATCTCCAACGAAAAAAAGCCCAGTGCATCCAAATAAAAAGGGATAATCAACTTGTAGATGGTGGCAGACTCCATAAATCTTACAGTGTGGCAGCAGTACAGTGCTGGGTAGCTATTAAATATACCATGTTACAAATGACAGAATGCAAGACCTGATCCATGCAGCCATTTGAATACCAATGCCAAGAGGAGGGGACAAGCAGCCCTTGGGGCAATTAGGATCTCCCAATGGGCTGCTAATGCAGTTGGAATCTTCCTCTTTCCTCAGTTGTGCTCTTATTTAATCTCATTTTTTCCAAGCTCAGGTAAGTAAAACGTTCGTGTAAGATGAGAGAGATTCCTTAGATATACCAGACAATGTGTAACAGTGCTAGGGATTATAAAGCTCTGTATGGCTCTGCCATATTACTGTCTTGTTGGGGATTTTTCTTCCAGATATTCCAATAGCAAATTTTTGCACAGTGCAAGAGACCAGAGTGATAAAATAAATAAACATTGTCCAACTGAATCTGGAAAATCTCAGCTGCTTTGCTAATGTGTGCATGTGTATATATGTGTGTATACATGTGTGTATACACACACACACACATCAAGAAGAAGAATGTGAAATGGAAGCCAGGGAGGTCAGTGTGAAACCAGCTGTACTGCTGGTTCTTTAGCTGACTTCACAAAGTAAACTGCCTTTCCACAACCTTTCCAATTTGCCATAGTCTTCTGGCTCAATTAGAATTTTGTAAGGCGTTTTTGGTTCATGTAAATCTGTACCTGTTTGAATTTATCACCTTGTGTTCGCTGTAAGCAATTTGTATTTTAGTGCTTTTACACACTGAATTCTTGAAGACTTGAGTAGAATGCAAAATACTACCCAGAAAAATGTAAAACAGCACTGTCTAGAAAGCAAGTCTGGATTCCAAGGGGCTTCAGGGAGTACTAGGTTATGTATTTGGACTGCAGGGCAAAGGGAGAGTTTTGGAACAGCAAGTACATCTGGATGTCTTCTTATCAGTTCTGCAGAGACCCAAGACCTCTATGTATTGCACTGAGGGCATGGTTGAAAGCCTTGTTAGGAAATGGCAGAATGTGAAGAGCTGTAGTGTGGTCTCCTCAGCTGGCATAGCTACAGAATCTATCAGCAGGAACATTTGTCAAACAAATTTTGCCATAGTATAGAAAATGAAAACTTTTATTTTAGTTTGAATAAGTATTATTCTTACAGGAAAGAACCGGAGTTGAAGAGTGTGTGTCCTTTGGCAAAGAGTGATTCCCTAGTCTAAAGAGGCTAGAAAAAAAAAAATCTTTCTACAGAAAAAAAAAGACATTTTGTTCACTAATAAATTTTGCATTTTCTTTTTTATCTGCCCAGAAGTTTATGAAGCACTAAAATAGTTGTTACACAGAAGTGTGAAGTGCTATCCAGATTTTGCAGGGCACTGCTGGCTTCCTGCCTGCCTTGGCCTCAGTATGAAAGAAAGAAAAGAAGAACCTTTTAACCAGAAACCATGTTGAGGTGGAGATTTGGAGTCTGGATACCCTTGGCTTCAGGCATGGCTCCCATACCTTCCCACATTCAGAGCTGTGAAAGGGTAAGCACAGAGCTCTACCACTGTTCCTTCTCCTGTTGCACTATTACAGGAGTCTTGGCTTCATCTCCAGACTATCCTCAGCTGCAGTGGTTGTGTGAAAGGGAAAGCTTTGCTAGACTTATGCCAGGCAGCAAAGAGCCCTCAAAGACAAAGGGAGAGCTTCAACTTTTCTGTGTTTGATCCAGATAAGCTGATGCAGCACAATCTGCCGGCAGGTCTCCAGAGCTTTTCCCAGCAGAGCGTGGAAAGTGGAGCTCAGGCCAGAGCGAGGCTAATAGCCAGCAGTGCAGGAAGCTGTTTGGGTTGCTGCCTTACTTGTGCCTGCCTTTGAACTAGCTTTCAACCTTGCAACATATTCAGTCATATGCATATAACTGGAACATATTGGTGTGACCGGGGAGGAAGTGGCAGAAGAAAGCTCATTGAAAGTTTGTTTAATGTTTCACACATCAGAGACTTCCGTCAGCTCTGAGGACTAATTATGCACCAGTCCTCTCTGAATTAAACAGATTTGCACTACACGGGGTTAGAACTGCACCAGATCATTTCATGTGCTAATAGTCTTTAATATTCTTCTGTCATGTTTCACAATCCAATTATTCATTTATTTATCAAATAAAGCTGAAAGGGAGAGGAAAATTGTTATAGAGGATCTTAGCCACAGAAGTGGCCTTTATTTTTAAAACTGCCCCTTTCTTTTTTTCTTCATTGACAGCTGGTGACATGACTGGTACAAAGCTTAGGAGGGAAGGGTCTGAGCCACGAATTCCTGTGACCTGGCTGTTCTACTCAACCAGCTCCTTCCATAGCTTTTATGTGCAGAGTCCCTCCTCTCTTTATTCCACCACGCTGGCAACATTTGTGCAGATGTTCAATCACTTTATTTCCTTGAGTCAGATTTGATTAAAGTGACACATCAGAGATACATCCTGTCCTATAGATGCACCTGTTATACGGCATTCTATCCTTTAGCCGGTCTTTTGTTATACGCATGAGGCCCCAAGAGTGAATTTCTTATTACCTATGAAGTATTCCTCATTACCTTTCAGCTCATGTCTCACTTTTAAAGTACACTACAGCTTTTTTTATTCAGCTTCACCATATTGATGTGTAAGTTTAGTCCTCTTTGATAACTGCTCCAGAATAAATCCACATCTTTCCCTCTCTCTGTGAGAAGGGAAGGGAAGAAAATGGAAGAAAATTTTGTAGACACGAAAAAAAAGCATAGCAGATAAAACCTGAGGAACACCTTACAGTGAAAACCTGAGGAAAAAGAACAAGGCAATCCTGTTATTTCCTTAAGGTGCAGCCTGCAAGGAAAAGGCCATAAAAACACATCCTGGCCTAACCCCAAAGTAAATAAAACCCTCTTCCTTTTCCCTATTTTATCTTATTTTTTCACCAAAGAGGAAAAATACTAAATAAGAAAAATTACATTTCTTGTTATATAATGATGCCTGTGAAAAACAAAGGAGTAGAATGCAGAGAATAGAAAATAAAATACGAATGTAAGCTTTATAGGACTGAAGGAGAAAAACCCTACAGGCATTTTCAAAGCCTCTTGCTAATTACTGTTATTTCTAGTGGTTACTGAGTGCATCCAGAGTACGACCATTGCTTGAGTTCTGCTTTTGAATTATTCATCACTTTTACTTTCATGTAAAATAACTATTTGCAGTCTTTAAGTATTTTAATTTTTTTTTTTCACTAAAACATGGAAATTTAAGGAGGACTTGGAAATTTACCAAGTTGTAACTCTGTCAAAAACCTTGCCTAATCAGAAGAAAGTATGAGAGACAGCTAACAGGACTACATCTGTAACAGTATAATCGTGATATTCACAGTCAAAATGGTTGAGAAAGTTAAGGGGACACAGAGCCATAAAAAGTTCTGTTTGCTGAAGATCTTGCTACAGGATAATGTCAGGGAAGAGAACACAAGCCTATGGCCCTTGTAGCTCCACCCCTTACATGTGTGTCCTGCTTGCTTCTGGCCTCTGGACAGTTCCTCTTAAGCAATGAAATTACTTTTTTTCCCACATATTCAATTTAAAGCTACTGCCGGCAAGATGGAGTGTCAGAACAATGTGAACTCTTATAAAACTCTTCGTGAGTATTTCAGAAAATGTTTCATTAGCCTTCAAACTTTTCCTTCTGCCTATTTATTTTCAAGCTCCACATGGAAGTAGTTACTGGCGTCCCATGGCCTTCTGGTTTGCAGAAAATGTACTGTCATTCTCTGTTCACCTAGTTTTTCATAGTCTGTTTTCCTAAAGAAAGACAACTTGCCGTGCTGTCCGTGTCTGTTTCCTGAAATTGCTGTCTCTCTCAAATCACCTATAAATAGTAGTCTGATTTCATTCTCATTTGGCAGAACTGAAAAAAAAAAGTCCGTAGGAAAATGAGGTTTCTACAGGTCAAGCAAAAAATATGGGGCTAGAAAGAGAGGGGAGATTCTGCTAGTGCTCTGGCTGAAGGATAAAGCTTTCCTACTCCTGGTATCCAAGGACCTACTCTCCTATCTTCACCCTCCTCCTGTTATTCCCATTAACTTCATTTGGATGGCTTACTAGAGAGAAAGAAAAAACAAGTGCTTTTTGCATGATCAGTCACTGTAAGCACTAGAAAACATTGCTGGATTCCATGTAAGTAGAAGTACAGAGGGGACACAGTTTGTCTCAAACCCTGATTTTTTATTTCCACTAAACTGTTTTCAGTTATTTACAGCTGAAACATTTTTGGCACTTTTAAAGCTATTTTCTTTCTTTTTATTCATGCTCCTTTTCTATGAGGGGAAAGATTTAAATAAATAGGGTGAAAAGAAACAGAAAAAAACCCCGAAGTTAATGTCATACTTCCTGCCATTTCCACTGAAACATTTCCCTCAAAAAGTGTTCCAGTCATTTACAGAAGAACCTGTAGTCACATTATGGTCTATTTCCTCTCATGGTTCAACCCATTTAATTTCAGGAGACTTGCTTGGTCAACCAGCTTATTCCTAAGAAATTACTGTTATTAGGAAAGGCTAAATTTTTTACTTTTCTTCTGAGAGATGAATGGGCAAACTCTCAGGTAATCTGTCTTGACTATATTGGTTTGCACTTCCACTTTTTGGTTAAAATATCTGTCTTGTTTCAAATGAGATATATGGTAAAAGTCACTACATTTTATTTTCTGCTCTGCAGCTAATGATGAAGCATCCCTAATGTCTGAAATTTTTCTAGCAGAAATGAAATCTAAATCTGTCAGTTAATAATAGCTCTCTCAGGGATTTGAGGCTTTTGAATCCCTTTACTCAGTCTTCCCTCGTATTATTTTGTTCTCTTCTCTTGGCAGGTGTTCTGAGGCTGGGATTTCACTTTTGAGGTACTGTGAATAGTGTCTGTAGAATCTGAATGACTTTGGTTTGCTCATCTGAAAGGAAAGCTAGGAGCAGTGAGGCACCCAGTTGGATTTGTTTACTATGAGAGACATGTTTTTAAAGATGGATAAGATGTGACAGGGTGTCCATTAGGGCTACCCCTTTTTAGCCTCCTTTATTAAATGAAAATGTCTAATGATGTTAACTGCTGTTTCTGACAGGGGCCTAGAAATCAAATATTACATCTTAGACTATGCACAGAACCCTTTTCAAACATGTAAGATGAATAATCAAATGTGCTCTGTAAAGAGAGAACCATTTACTTTTATTTTCTAGAGGAGGAATGCACTCATACGTCCTCGTAAAGATTAAAAGAGAAACTTGTGGTTTTAAATCAGATCCATTACTTGAGGAACAGATGTCTCTGAGTTTGAAATTGCATTGTGCAAAGAGCCCAAACACACCACACAGAATACTACCCAAATGTACAAAATTACTGAGGATGATGTTTGCAGCTCTGTTTTTTATGACACAAGAAACCCTGAGAGAGAAAGTTTTTGTTTTGCCTTAGGGAGAGCATGTAGGCTCAGGGGAGGAGGAGATTGCTAATCACAGCTAACACTGTAATGACTCTTGCCAGAAAGTAGCTGGCTCCACTGGGTAATAAGATTACAGTCTTCCCTTCTGGAAGAGCAGGCAGTGCACCAGAGCTGAACTGTCCTCTGCAAGTATGCAGTAAAAACTCAAGCCTGGGCACAATAGTGGCACCCAGCTCCTGCTGCTGCAGCTGGAGAGGCAGCTTTACTCTCCCATCACCTTCTATGTGATTTGTAGCTTTTCCAGAAAAGTGCAGTGCTGGCTGTTAAGACCCATCTTCAGTTGTCCCCTTTCCTTTTCAACAGGAGAGAGAGTGAGGCCTGTAAGTGAGTGGGCTTTTTTTCCAGCAGCAGATGGTTCAGGATGTAAGCTCACATCCCTGACCTGAAGGGATTTGGTGATGGGATGTAGAAACTGTCACTCTCAATCATTGCCTGAACTCAGACCCAACTGTTATTTCGGAAGATTTGACATCATAAACTCAGTAGTTTAAAGTCTGATGTCCTCTCTGGGATGGTGTAGTGTTTAAAGTTTATTTGCTAACGAAAGAAAAAAACCAAAACCCAGCCAACCAACAAACCAACAACCATCCAACAAAAAACCCCCAAACCAAACCGAATCAAACCAAAGCAAACCAAAGCAAACCAAAGCAAACCAAAGCAAACCAACACAAAAAAAGGATTTTTGTTGCCCGTCTCAAATCAGACTTTGGGGGAAATGGTCTTAAAAGAAGACTCTTGCTTTTGTGGGTAGTAGCCCACCAGGGCTATCAGTGCTGCGTATTTTCAGTAGTTAAACAAGAGAGCTCAGTTGCTACACATATCAAAAAGCATGTTCAGAATTGTTGCAAGTCACTTGAGAAATTTGCTTGAAAACCTCATTTCAGAAGGTTTTCTCTATACTTCAGTAATATTTAAAATAATGAGGAAGGCAGAAATTAAAACATTTATACCAATAAGGCTAGTAATTTCCAAATTTTTCTTTAAAAATCTGAATGACTAGACAACAGTACAGCTACTGACATCAGTATGAGAACTTATGATATATTAGATCACTTGAAGCTTACAAGTTTGGGGTTTTGGGCAGTCAGTAGAAAGTGTCCATCTGATTCCACGCACATTTTGCTTTTGTAACAGCTGGTCTCCAACTGAAAACTTTATACTAGAGTGGAGTTAACTGAGTCAACCAAAATACTCCAGACTTCCTATAGAAGAGAACCCTATCCTACATGGGTTCTCTTTTCAACTCAGTGCTATACTTCATCCTTTGCTGTTATATTTTATACTGTGGTATGTCAAGCAATGGGAACCACATAGGCCAGACATCACTGCACTACTCAAGTGTTTAAAGCTTGAAACCTTTGACATGCCTTTTGAGGAGCAGGCCCCTTTGAAAAGCAGTAGCTTCTATCTGCTACCTGGTCATTTTGTGTCTTCTAGACAGAGTCATGTTTTCCTTACATCACCCACTGAGAACATCGTTTTGGGACAATCATCGGAGAAAATTAAGGAAACTAATATAATTTGTCTGCTTTGGATACTAACATCGATTACAGGAGGAATGGAGGTAAGAGAGGATCAATTCACAAATTCCTTTGAAGAAAAAGGGAAATGCTTTATACTTCCAATGGGGAACCATTCTTTGTAGGCAGCAATTAAGATAAATACTCTAATATTGTTTACATAGGCTGTCAGATAAAGTCCTGGGGAGAATATATTGAGCAATTGCTCTAAATGCAGCATTTGTCATTAACCTGAGAAGTGCTCTCTGGCTGGTGTGGCTTGTGTTGCAAACGGAAGACTGAACCTAAACTGAGGACATAAATTTTCTGACACTTTCCTGTTTTGAAGGTAATGTGGTCGATAGCTGGGAGAAAGCCATGTGGCTGAAAGCCGTAATTGCCTGCCTGGCACAGAAATATTGTCTCTCCTTTGGTTAGAGGCATGCAAGGAGGGGGAAGCAGGCTGCAAACAGTCAGAGATAAAGTAGCCAGGGGCAAGTTCTTCGCCTGAGAACTTGGGGTGACTCTGGCCAGCTGGGACTGCCTTTTCTTTATCTCATGTGTTTGTACCATACACTGGTGCTACAACTACATTTTTTCCTACACGTGGCAGCTGAAGAGAGGTTAAAGACGCCAGTGTGTGAGGAGGTCTGCTGCTCCCACCCAGAGCCTTGCTCATGAGGCAGAGTGATGCAAGAGTGGAGAGGGAAAGTCTGAGATTCTCCCTTGTGAACAGACCTGCCACAGCCACTTATGCCTTGTGTTAACTGCCCATCAACCACCTACTGCTTAACACACAAGGATTAGCAGAGAAAATCCCTAAACATGCATGGATTAAAATAAAGTTATGCACCAGGTATGGTTCATAAACAGCTGGTTTTCTCTTGACTGTGAAACTGCATGGGCTGTCAACAGTGAAGCCCACCTTGTAACAAAGATGTGGAATGTTAGGATGGCAAACTTTGAAAGCCAAAAGAAGAATCCATAATGGGATTTCCATTGCTATTAACCAATGAAATTATCAATGTTTAAAGGACATTAAGTCAATGGATCAAGATCTGTCTAAAATAAGCAAAGGCATTTTTACCTGTAGGCTGGTAAGACTGTCTTTATGCTTATTACTTCAAAATTTAATTCAGTATGGCTGAAGCAGAGAGAAGATCTTGCCTGGAGGGAACATGCTTGTGGCCTAGTGTCTCAGCTGGATATTCTTTCTAGTAGAAATGTGTTGACTGTTCTTTACTTGAATAGAATGTGCACGTATCAGTAATGAAAAAAGTCCAGAAATTTAGCAATGACCAACCAGTTGGGCTGCTTCTCATTTTGGGCATGTAGTATGAGACCCCTTGAACTGATTTCAGAGGAGTTTACAGGAGTTGTCTCTGACCGTGTCATGGGTTTTGCATCCTGAAGTGAAGACATCACAAGTCGCTCTGGGAATCCTTATGCTAATTATTAATGTTAAACCTGTAGAGTCTCTGTCCCCATTTCAGAGGGTGCCCAATCACAGCATGTTGTTTACCTTCATAAACTGATATTTTTGATGGCACATCATACCTTCACTAAAAATATGTGTTGTGTAGGCTCTGCATCCAAGCAGCCACTTTCCCCCAGCTGTATCTCACCAAGTTAGTGTGCACTATGTGCCGAATGCAGACCTGGAGATATCATAGGAAGCCCACCCCTGCAGCCATGCTGTAATGCAAAACCTCTGGGCATTTCTAAAAGAGCAGTTCCACATATCAAAGCATGCTTGTCTCAATTTGTGTTCAGATTTTCTCATCTGCTGTAACAGCTGTCCCTTAAGTAGAACAGAATAGGCTCTGCGGACAAATCCCACCATGGGAATTCTCCTCCAAGGGAAATCTTGCTCTGTGGTAATTAACAGCTCACATGTTCAGACTGATGCATGCCAGGCATACCAAGCTGCGGAGATGTTAAAGGAGCCCTGATATGGAAAGCTGACTTGCTTCAGGTTGGGGTGTAGGACAGCACATGTGTAACTCTTCTACATAACTCTTCTACATAAGCCAACGCAGCACACAGGAAGATGTACAAATCGGGTGTCTGAATGGAACTGAGAATTGGTATTCTTAACTGCTTGGCTTCGATTCGTTCTGATCCTTTGTGTAGCTTACCTGGCTGTCTCATTATTTTCCAACTGTGAGTGAGAGAATATTTCTCATACTTTTACTTTTCTACAGATGTTGGGGGTCACAGCAAGGCTTGGATTCATGAAATCTCTGTTAGAGCTTTACTGAAAGCTATTGTGCAGGGGGTCCAATTTCAGGATGACCTCAACTCCTGTGTCATACTTTTTCTCTGATAAGCAAGCGGTGAGCGTTTTCTTTTTTTCTATTTTTCACTCTATTCAGAAGCCATTGTCATAGCAACTTCCCCTTGAGCCGTCTTTAGGTGGTTACTATTCAACCTCAGGGCTATCTATGTAACTGCTCTGATTTTACCTGAAAAATTAAATGACTCTTAGCTTTAGGGAATAAACAAACATCATCTAAAAAAGCATATTTGTATGATCACACACTGCAAAAACCACTACTGCTTCTAATGTGATATGATAAATTACCAAGCAGGACAGTCTCATTTAGAAAAACTTAATAGTACAGAGTTAATAATTTTCGGTTTTGAGTTTTAGTTTTTCAAGAAAGGAACTATAAATGAAACATACTAATATCTCAATATAAGAAGATGCATAATACAAAAGTCTAATAAAGGCCAAAAACCTGAGCAGCTCTCAAAACGGAACAAACATGATCACCCTAGAACAGTTCAAAGCCTCAGAGAACTTAAAACAGCTTGTAAAATTTAAGGGTTCTCCTCCTGTCTCCCCATCTATTGCTACTGCAGCTGCAGCTGTTCCTGCAAAAGATTCACTCTGCAGAAGTTCGTTTTAATACCAGTTGGAAAAGGAGACTAAAATATTTTTGCTATGGTCAGTCTAGATGAATTTCACACCTCTCTGACAGAACCAGCTAGGCCAACAGCAGTGAAGTCACACTTAATCCTTGTTTTGAGGGTCTAAGGGAAACATAAACCCTGTGCTGGTTCTCAGCTGAAGAATAAATGCAGGGCAAAATCTGTCCCTTTCCTTTAGCTGCTGGGAAGTCTTGCAGTAAATAGGAGGTACCAACGGGAACTGCAATATACAGCGACGTGCAGACCACTGAGGCTGACTCAGCAGGGGCTCTCGTGTTACCAAGTGTGAGCTGTCACTGCTGTGGGCTGAACCCTTTCCTCCCCCGTCTGCACAAGGGGTGTTCGGGTCGCTGATGCCGCTGCTGCACGGGGGAGGTGACAGAGACCAGCAGCACCGAGAGCTCGTGGGGATCCTCACTCCTGGGCTCACGTACTTGAGCTGGTCTTACAGCAAGGACTTCGGCATGCCTGCTCAGGCTAATTGGCTTGACAGCTAATTAGAGCTCACGAGCCCGAAGCACAAAATAAACATGACATCTATGCTCTGCCTTCTATAACTCCGGCATTTTGCTCATTTTGGTGAAGCCTATTCATGTCACATAGATTGAAATACCTCGTTGATCTTGTTACCCATATGACTGCCCTGAGCACATGGTAATGCCTCTTTAATGCCAGGAAGCATATGAATTACACAATTTAAGTCACTGCAGTGTTAACACGGGTCATCCCAATGGGAGCTCTCCCATTTATTCAGAAATGTGGTTGAAGGATTGAACTAAAACAATTATTATTATTAAGTGGAAGGACAACATATAAAAGATTGTTTGCAGAGCAACTGTTACAGTGAAGTTTTGAATTGGATGCAGTAAGTACTGAAAAGCAAATAGCTGCTAAAAATGATGACTGAAATTATGATATTTTAATTCATAGGAAAATGAAAATATGAGTGGCTGATTCACGAGTTGTGGAAAGAATAACCTTAATACAGCTGAGCTGATTCTGCTGCACACTATGAAAAGAACTGCCAGATTTTACTCTATACTGCTGAAAAATAACCATTGTCTTCACTGTTATTAGAAAATAAAATTACCGAAAAAAAAATCCAAAACAACAACAACAAAAAATCCAACAAAAAATTATCCATCAATTTACTCCTAACTGAGCTGTACTTTTCCAGGTCTAAACAGGACACCTGAAAAGGAAACGGCTGACCTGAGGTCTCCATATGCAGTTTTCATGCCAAAACACAGAAGATGCACTGCAGTGCTACAATACATATCTGTTAGCTTGAACTGAGTTCCAGAAAGTTTTTGGGCAAATGTGACACTCTCTTTCTTCTGTGACTGATCTTCAGACTCTGAACAGAATTACACAGGCATTGCAGTTGTATGCAGGCTCATTTACTTTCTTTCTGGGTTCAGTTTTGCCTTACAGGGAGGCTTCAGACAAGTAACATCATCTCTTGGGCTGAGGCTGTGCAGTGAGAATAGTTATTCTTCCTTATTCAATTAATTATTTAGAAGACTAGGTGAAGCAAAACTACCTTTTAATGTGTAATTTTATTTCCACAAGTGAAAATGCCACCATATCAGGTTCATTGTAAACTTACTGTTGGTATATAAAAGATCACAAACACCGCAGACAAACTAGAGCTTGTACCTTAGCTGTTTCTGAAAGGTTCAGATACCACAATGACAAACAGCAGAGAAAACATTACAGTTACAAACCCAGAGGACTTTTCTCTACCTCATTAGGCCATAAAATATTGGTTTTAAAGTATCCAATTTCCTAAGCAACCTTGTGAAAAGAAAAGGAGATGCAAAATAGAGCTTTTCGGATGGATGGTAGTTACAAAGCATTTCAGTATCTGGTTCAATGAGACTGATCCTGATTAGGACATCCAAGTCTCATTATAGTACAAACAGACAACACATCTAGATACACTTTCTACATAGGTATGTTTAATGCATCATTCCAATCAGGATTCTAGGAAGAAATGCTTACCAAAATCCTTTTTTATCAGAGATGGAAAAACTCAGGCAGTAAGGGAAGTATTAAACGACTTTTTATGGAAAAAAACCTCCCAAACTTCTTGTTTCAAAGGCAATCACTAAAATTAAGTATGAAACAGCACCTTCCATGCCAGCAATTCACTCTACATTAGTCCACTTGGCCAGAAAAATGCAGTTTGTTCTTAAAACTAGAGCTAGAAGAATGCACTGTTCAATATGGGAAGATTTTAGCTACGTTGATAGGATAAAGAGTTGCTAAGGTTGATAGAAGCTTTTGAGACAAAGGAAAGGGAAGAGAGAAGTAGGTGTCATTTTCTTGTGTAATTGTTTCATTCACAAAAAGAGAGATAAGGAGCATGTGTAACAACCCTGGGGATGAAGGATGGGTTAGTCATGATCCAGAAAGCATCTTAAGTCTTTTATAGCGGAAAAATTACCCTAGCTTTCCTTGAATTAGTAGGCAGGGGTTCCCATGGGCCCAGTTCCTTCTACCACTGCAAGAAGTAGGGTAGGTGATATTCAAAAGCCACTTATTTCATATTGCATGGCTTTTCCTCTTGGGTTGTTTCAACAGGATTTTCATTTCACTGTTACAGGATCAGAGGCCATTTGCCCCACACACGTTAATGCAGGATTGCATTGCTTCTAATGACATAACAGCTTTGATGTATTTAAGACCTTAAGGAAATGAAGGAAGTTTAGTGTGTCCTGTTCTCACGTAATACAGTTTATTACTGATTTTTACCTACTAAACCAAAACCACTATTCCTTTGGATTACATATGCAAAGAATGAGCAGGCTTGAAATTAAATAAGGTTTTTAGTGAACATCCCTTACTAAAAGTGGTAGATGCATATTTCAATATTTTACATTGTATGCTTAAATTATAACAGTTTTTAGACTACTTTTCACAGCCTGTATGATCTCCCCTTTATAATTTCATTCTCATGGAAAATTGTAAAATGCTTATGATACAGACTCTTTCGAGCCTTTTATTAAGTGGCTTTGTCTCCAGTTGAGGGAAAAGAAAAATAAGTTTAATACATACAGGAGGATTCTGGGGATCCATTTCAGGGCCTGTCATCAACCTGGTAACAAACAGTATTATTATTATTATTATTATTGCTGTTGTTGTTGTCTTTATTAGTCCTCCAATGATTCTGCAGGGCTGAATTCATAAGCAAAAACCTCAAAACTTCGTGCCAGAGATATTAAAGGAACCAATTTCTAAGCCTACCTCATTAGAAGGAATTGCTCGAGAACATGTCGTCCTTCTATCCAGATTGCCCCTGTAAGGCTGCCAAGGTCAGCAAGACCTTGGGTGCATCTGTCATGCTTGTGACTGTAGACTTGATACATTTTCTGTGTGTATTTGCTCATGAGTACAAAAAATTTCTAACTTTTTTTGGTGATTTTTCTCCCTTTGCTTCTTGCATTATATAAAAACAAGCAGCTGGAATCAGAAGACAAAGTATCTTTTCTCCTGGCTACAGGACTTTTTTCTGATAATTGAGTTAATACTGAAAGTAAAATTTTTTTTTTTTTGTCTGAGACTTCAAGTCTTGAATGTATTGGATAAGTCAACAAATAAATTCCTTTAAATATTTTAACTAAACAAAATAAGGATTTTGAAACAGTAATTGTGTGGATTTTCAGGACCTGTTATTTTACTATCTCAGTGTATAAATGACTATCAGATACTTTTCTCGAAAGGTTTCTTGAGGACCAGAGTGCCAATGGTACTGGCAGTAGCTTGCATTGAATTATTCCCTAGTTCACAAGGTGGTCAGTGACAGATTTCTTCTCACTGCTGCTCTGAATATCACTGCAGCAGGCTCAAACGCTCAATTTTGTGCAAGAGTGATTCCATATTAAGAGTATTGACTCTGTCCAACAAACCTTGTGATCCTTCCTTTAATGGCTGCTATTGTCTTTTGCCACCTCCTATTTGTTTTTAATCTGCTTAATGTATGCCTTATCCTGCAGTGCTCCCAAAGCTAATAGCTCATGAGACATCTTATTGTGGTAGGGCTACATGACTTGCATAAATCTACTAAAATGGTGGCCTATTGCACATTGCCTTCAAAATCTAATGAGCATTCAACTTTGTTTCTCAGCCAGCTGGCAGACTTTTGTGATATCATCCTGATTTTATGACGAAACACTGATGTAAAGCAGGGATAACTACAGCTAGCTAAACTGAGATCGGAAAACTGAATCTAAGAATCAAAGGTCAAACAAAGGCTTATACGGAGCGACTGAAAAGCCATGCAGAAAATGAGTGTGATGGCAGCCATGGGAATGCCACTTTGGGATTCCAGCCTATTCTGCTGCCTTTGTGCTCACGTTTGCTCTGATCACATGCCAGAGAAGGATTGAGCATTGACATTGTTTAATGTCAGTGTCCATGGGGGTATCTGGACTTTGCATGAAAGTGTTTTTGTGGTGAAGACATGGAAGTTGAAATCATGAATCCTGACTCCAGTGCCTCTGTCGGAGCTCTAGAAGTAATCCAGAACCCAAATGGAACCCAAATGGAACCCATTCCTTCCAAGGAGGAGGGAATCAGTCAAAGTGTGCATGATCTGCAAAGCTTACATTGTAAAACATGTGAAAAGGAGAATAACTAGTTGACCTAACAGATATTTTCCCTTCTGGCTTTCGAATTTAATGAGAAAATGATAAATAATCTTTCCTAGTAATCATATTTTTCAAATAGACATTCTACCACAGGAAAGAACCAGAGATTCTCTTCAAAAATAGAGATGATGAGAGCTTTGTGACCAACGATATCCAGTAGGTAATGCCTGGAATATTAAGTCCTCTTTTTTCAAAAGGTAATGGAAGAAAGCATAATGATAAATGAAAAAAAAAAAACCCCAGCCATGCCTTTCTTACAAATGTTAATTTGTCCAAAGAGGATATTTCAAATGTGAGCACCCAGGATAGTAGGTACACGTGCATTTTAATCACAGCTGAATGGTTAATCACAGAACTGTTTCTCAGATGTCAAAGGGCTCAACCTTGTGCTCATCTGCTGGTGGGAGGCTGCCTCCCTGGCTAAGCCTGGGCATGGAGGCTATGGCTTTTGAATCTGTCAGTCATAAGACTTCCAGCCAACCTAGTTCACGCCCCAGGCTGCTACCAGCAAGGACCCTTGTTAGGCTCAACCTTGCAGGTTTCACAGAGCCAGTTCTGCTACAGAGTGTTGTCATTCACAGGGACATTTCCCTGACTCAGCAAAGGCAGAGAGGAAATATACTGTAATTTTGAATTTAAGTTTTCTGAGTTGTCTAAGTCATCAAACAACTCTTCTTGGGATGAATTACAGCCACCATATACCTTTTTACTACAAAAGAGAACTTGATGTAATTCATGTCAGACAGTGAGATCGTGTTTTGCTGTATCATGGGAAACTGATGTTGGATTTGAGATTTGGTGAATGCAGTCTAAGTTTATCAGACAGTTTACCAAATCAAATACCTCTACTGGCACCATCTTTTTGGACAGTGATACTATCTGCTTTGGGTTTGAAAGCAAGAGCACTCCAGCTTTGCCATTGTTTTTAACATTGATCTGTAAACTAATGTGGTCTGGAGTTGGGACAAAGGAACTGCAATGATATTAAGGAGATAACGGCTCTCAATAAGATTGATTTAGTTCAGCCCTGTCACAAGATAACTTTTTGAAAAACTCCTGTCAGTCAGATGTATTCAAGGACAAGTCAATTTCTTTTAATGCACATGGAGTAGGGAAGAAACTAGTGTCTCCTGTGGGAAGGAGTGAGCTATCTGAGAAAAAAGTGATGCAATTAATTTCCAAATCCCCCTACAAGACTGAACCGTTATACACCTGCTGAATTTTGTGCACCTCTCAGACTTAGCACTTTTCCTTTCCTTTTTTCCCCGTCACTCCATCTGTTTGCATAGCACCTGTACTTCTATGCCTCACTGACTCTCCATCTGTTTCCATAATTTGTATCTTTCTCCTCTGCTCTTGGCCCTTGAAATTTATAATAGAAGTAGGGAGACATTAGGAATGAATGCCTCAACATGTTCATCTAACAAAGTCTTTACACTAATGTTTCAGTTCCTGCCTGCTGCAGGAACTCAAGCCTGTTCCTGCCACTCCAGGGCAGATTTAGACGATTTCTAATAGCCCACCATCTGGTTCCTATAAGCAGTTAAACCTTATTTCACCCAGCTGCTGCTGCTGATGCAATTTGTACCTTTGTCCATGTTCATTCTTCATTAGAGAGTACGATCCAGCAGCAGGATCGCTGTAGACCACTGTGACCTGGTTTCTTGCTGCCAATGACTGACTGGCTTAGCTCATGCTATACTGAAAAAGAAGGTTTCATTCCCAGCTGGATGTTACTAGCCTGGGGAAAAAAAAGTATTTCTCTTCCTTTGTTGATATTGGCCACTTTAGAAGTTTACTCTCACCCTTTACTTTTCTTTCACAACAGACAAATTAAAAAAAAATTAAAAAGCTGTCATTCAGTCTGAAATATAATGCCAGAAATTGATCCTGTAGTATATTAAACCTACAACACATTAAGTGAATATATATACTTGCATTCATGTCTTCAATTACAAAACTCATAAAATGCACATACTTAGGTATATTTCTGCCAATGCCATTAAAGTAACCCACACACTCATGTTCTACATTAGAACAGTTCAGAAGGAAAGAGAAGCTGCACAAACGGATGGTATGAAGCCCTCGAGAACCTCAGAACTCCAACTATATTTTAATACACATTATCTTAATCAAAGTCCAGCAATAGTTAATTATAGGGTAGCACTGTGAGTTCGCTGGCCACATGAGTTAGTTTGTGCTCCTGTATCACGTATGACCTGGGATGGTGAGTGTTTGGTTACAGCCATTGAGCTACTGCTGGAAAATTGAGGGTTTGGCACTTTCAAAAAAAAATAATCCAGGACTCATGAAAACCAGCAGAGGTGCAGATTTTAACACCATTAGAGTGAAACCAAGTTGTATCACAAAGCATCTGTTTTCCAAACTAAAAGTCATAGCCATTTTCTCATTGTACCCTCTGTCAATTAACTGATTATCAAAATGGAAAATCTTCAAGAGTTATTATTCCAAAGGTCTGAGCCTCTCTGCCATTTTTAGTTTATCATAATGCAATTCAATCTGTCAGTGAATGTCACTTTGCTCATGTACACTTTGCTTGTAATGCTTTCGGTGTAACAAAATATAGTCACTCCCACCATTTCTTAATCTTCTGCTGGTATTCAGGCCATTTTAAGAAGGTGACCTAGTATCATTCTCTCAGGCATTCAGTTAATCTGGTGCAAAAGAACTTTAAATAAGTAGCTGCTCTAGTCTGTTTTATTGGAGAAGACATGCAGCTTGGTACTAATCCCCATGCTGGATACCTGAAACATAACCTGGAAAGATATGTATGTACATGTTAGTAATAAGTCATACTTTGAGCTTTTACAGTGCCTTTCACCAACGCTCTAAAAGCACTGTAGAAATATTAACCCCCCACAATACCCTTTGCACAGAAGTAAACACAAAACCCATGGAGGACAAGTAACTCACTCAAGGTCACAGAGCAAAGGCTGCATGTGCATGTTGGCCTAGGGATTCTGCTCTAACAACTAAGCTACAAACCCAAATGCTCAGAAAATAAGCGAAAAAAAAAAAAAGTCATTTTCTGTGGTGTGGTAGGACCGGCTGAAAATGAGGTATACTTCGGACAGCTGCAAAATAACCTCACTCAGGTGTGTAAGTTTAAAACTCACTTTAATTTTATATGGAATTATAACAGTAATGAAATGAGATTGAACTCAAATGACTAATGAGCCCTAAATTGAGAAATGGTGTGATAATGCTTTCCATGGTTCAATTAGTCAGCCATCTGTAGTACTTTCTACTAATAGTTACATTGCCTGGTTTAGAAGAGATTTAAACGCCTCTGTCTAGTTTTCAAGAACACGTACCCATTACACAAGAGATATTAGGCATCATGGGGAAAATATAACAGGAAATGTGTGTGCATTGACCCACATCCAATGGATCTAAGTTTAATATGAAGACAGCCTGAATATTCAAAATTTTAAGTGGAAAAAAAGTCTGACTTCAGCTGAAACGACACCATGCATTTCCTGTAAAACCAGCTACTTCAAAACCTTATCTCAGAATTGAATATCTTTTTGCCTTCAGTGGCCATTTCCATCACGAAGCCCCTGTCTGGATGTTGCCTGGTGTGTTCCCACTCAGTAGGGCTAAGGCTAGGACTGTCTTCTGTCACACTGTAGGAGAATTTAAAAGCACTGGTTCCTCACATACAGCTTTATCCTCAGTTTGGGATACTTTTTCCTTTGTATCTTGAGTTTATAAGGATCTCATCCTTCATCAAGGAGAATTTAAAAAGCTACAGAACTGAGATATTTTTATTATTCTTAGACTGGGATGGCAAGAAAAGGTGTTTCTGTGCTGCAGAATTATTGGTCCAAGGTGAGAATTGGTTAACATGGTAGTTTTGAAGAAGCTGAAGCAAGCTGAAGAAGATAAAGCAAATCTATTCTGATTGTCCAAAGAAGAAATAGCTTTACCTGTAGTATTTCCTGAAACCTGATATTATTCTAGAGAAGACTGGAGAGATGACACTGCATGTTTAAAAATGGCTAATACTGAATTTACTAGAGTCTGGAAGGCAGGATTTTTTTCACAACGGGGAAGGTGAAACACTGAGGAAGGTTGGCTGTATGTTTCAGTTTGTGTTAGAAAGCACTTAGCATCCAGGAGAAATGGCAGTAGAAACTCTCTTTTTAAAAAAGAAAAGTTAACGTAATCTATGTCCTTATTGATAGTGATAAGCCCCTGGTAAATCTACTACTTTGTGATTCATGCAAGGCATACAGAAGTGTGTTGCATTGACACATCAATCAGGATTTAAACATCCTAAGTAGCTGCCAGTACCTGTCACTGAAAGGGCACTAGCCTGATGCACGATAAACGAAACGTATTGCCTAAATACTGTCTATTGAAATAGTATTTATTTATATTAATGTTAACCTGCCCTTGACAAACTTTCATTGTCCTATGGCTCTGTTGCAGTTAGTTAATAATTTACTCATAATTACTTGCCTATAAAAAGATGAAACTTTCCGCAAACAAAAGAGAAAATATTTTTATGAAAGCTTTTTTATATAAGTAGGGTGCATTTCCTTCTAGAAAAGCAATTTAGTAGTAAGCTGGTTTTGTCTGTGGGATAAAAGTACCTCTGAAATTCTAACTCAATTTTTCTTGTTTTAACCTGGAATGAACATGTACTGCTAGAGCTTTCAGGACTGCACTAAGATTATTGAATATTGGTTATTCTATGTTATATAATCTTAATATGGCTGCAGGGCTGTCTAGCACTTAAAACAATTTTTTAAAGTGTGTGAGATAAACACATTACATGGCTTTGCATTTCACTTGCCTTGATCCTAAGAGACATAGAATGATACAGACTTTCATCTCTTCACAGACCTTAAAACCTTCTAGGTTACCCATTTCTTGATACAAAAAGAAAACACTGGAAATCTGACATTGTGGAAATTCAGAGAAAAAAGAAGTCTTGATTATATGTTTAGTAAAGTTGATTATACCAAGTAACACTTTATAATACACATTTAACAATAGGCATAATTTATGAAAAACAGACCAAGTTCAAGCACCATAAACCTGTGTAAACATTAGAAATATTCTAACCATTGCAGTTGTCAATTAACTGCATATATCAGTTTCTCACCTACTGAGGGTAGGTGAGCAGTAATGTATTCTCACATGTATAGCAGTGAACTTCCTTTTAGTAGAGGAGACACTGGGAAAACCTGTTGTGTGAGATAAAGTCATATAATACAGAGGAGTGTATTTTCAGAGACTTTGAATGGGACTTGACTGAGATGGTGAATAGGTGGAGTTTTGTGATTAATATGTCCCACAGTCAAATACAATTCAGTATTCCATTGCCTAAACCTGCATGTTAATTAATAATTAAAAATTCACAGAATATCCACCTGTGAACATTTATAAAAATACTTCATTATGTTTTTCTTCAAAGATATTGATCCATCGATTGCCGATTACCCCATGTCTAACTATTATTAGATATACACATGTAAATTATTATCAGATATCCACATATATCCTTCATTGATGCAGCTACAGACTTGGATTCAAAGGCAAAACTGCACTCACTGCATAAGACACAAACAATCCATGCCACTTTCCAAATAACTTACATTAGTTCTGACCATACGTTGAATTACAATTAGCTTATGAGAGGAAAAAGAAATTAACATCTGCCCATAGATCAGATTAAATTAAAGCCATGAACATGAGTAGATGCAGCATATGAGACTATTCAGTTAATAAAGCTTCATTCTAATATTATAATATTGCCCAGAGGCTGCAGCCGAAGGTCAAACCCGCACTTCCTTTTTTGTCAGCTGCTGTTATGTATCTCAACATTCCACTGAATTTAGCACAAGAAAAAAAAATATTTTTGCTGCTGGAAAATACTTCCTTTTTAAGGCAGCTTTCATTTTGGCCTTGAATTCAATTATTTAGAATTCAGCCTGAGGGTATTTTGTTCGATAGCCTGCTGCAGACTTAGTACCACATATAAGAATGCTGCATTAGCAGAGCTCTGACATTTGACACTTATCTGTGACTACTGGTATAAATTTGATCCTTAGCAGCACCACTGGCTTGTGAGGGGACATATTTGAATCTATCCATGAGAAAAAAGAATATTATGTCTTTAGAACACTATTTCAGAGATCATCTTTTTTATCATGTACTCTTTTCTCACGAGTACAAAAAATAATGTCACTTAACCACCGATCCTCCAAAAATTTTGACTAAGATGGGTATTATTTTTTCATTATTTTGTTAATTGAAGAACATTTAGTTCCAAACGGAAAAGAAAATGCTAAAGCTATATTAATTCTGGAATTAAAGGTCACCTTTTGCATGCTAGCAAATACAGCCCCAGTAAGATATACATGCTGATGAAGTCAGCAAGCAACTAAGGACATGACTCCTACACAACCTCTTCAGCTTACTAGTCACTTAATCATACAAGGTGTTGAGCCTTGTCACCCTGGACCCAAAACACATGCTTAATTTTAAACATGTGACTCGGTTACAGGATTCTGTGAGATTACTTGTGCATAACATTAGACACCTGTTTAAATGCTTTGCTGGATCAAAGCAGGAATGCTCAGCATTTTGCAGGATTGTGTGTTAAATATGTTTTATCTCATCCTCCTGTTGGACAAACTCTTTGGTGGATATATGCTTATGTAGTGGGAAGAGAAAAAGCATCTTAGCGTCTTCTGATTATGGTGAGATTCAGTTTTTCAAACATTACTGTATGGGCTGATGTTTGATAATACAAGATTTATTTTGTTCCAATTTATTTTCAGTTGCAAATTGCCAGTTCTCAGCTATTCAGATCCAGACAAGAGTGAGAGACAAGAAAGCAAAGCAGGTCATTGCAAATACTGCTCTTCCTGAATTATGTTGAGGCTATTGTCAAAAATAAACACCGAGTTCCTAAATGTGAAT
The DNA here is from genome assembly GCA_013398015.1 of Oreocharis arfaki. Taxonomy (NCBI): domain Eukaryota; kingdom Metazoa; phylum Chordata; class Aves; order Passeriformes; family Paramythiidae; genus Oreocharis; species Oreocharis arfaki. The sequence goes on along the minus strand of VZRR01001456.1, from coordinate 1,191,188 downwards.
ATATTCTGGGGAGAGCGAAGTGTGTCATAATGAGCTGCAAAAAAATGGAGGGGCTGCTTTTAAACATATGGTCTCCCCTTTAAAGTTTTGGTATGATGCCTGATTTTTCAGTGTTAAGGAGATTTACAACTTGTGGACATCAGATTAGCTACTGCTCAGAGCTGTTCTTCTCAGGAGCTGGTTTCAGAACACACACATCTCCACATTTTTCTTGGTTTTCATATTTAGCTGACTTTTATGAAAATTTCCCTTGGCCTAATTGAAGCAGAGCAGCAGTACTGTCCTGCTATTGCTTTGCTTCCCAAACAATTTAAATTGTACACAAGAGATTTTGGAGCACTACAGTACGTTAAGGCTGGCGGCTGGTGTCGGGAATGACTGGCAGAGCTTCCATTGTAGGGGCTCTGACTCTGACAGCAATGACTCACTGCAAGTGCCACGTGGCAAAGTTGGCTGATGGACTTAAAAAAGAATCGTCCAATGCAAACAGGCATCTGTTGATTTATATTTTACAATGAAACTATTTTTCCCTCCATAGCCTTTTAGTTGTGCCTTAGAAGGATCTAGAGTCAAAGGCAAACGGTTCCTAGAAGCCAGCAAATAAAGCTACCTGGCTTACACAATTCCAGTATGCGAGATACCAAGTAAGATGAATGGAAAATACTAAAAGATGAGGCAAGAAATATTTAGTTCTATAAATTAAATCCATTAGAAAAAAATAGTATTTGTCTTTGCAATCATTATGGCAATATTGAGCAGTTCTGGAATGCTCTGTTTGTAGATAGTAGCTATGGTCACAGCATGAACACTGCTGCTGGAAACTGGGGGACACTGACTGCTTTGTGTTTTCATAGTTACATCACACAGAGGAAATATACATAGATATAGATATATACACACACACATATATATTTGCTGTACTACTATAACAGTATTGCTCCATTAGAAGTTTCTAGGCCTATCTGGAATGACCAATGGGTGTCAATATTTGTACAAAGAACTGGAGAGCTTCCACAAAACAAAAATTGTACAGAAAGAAGTCCTGGCATTGCCCTGATATATTTGCAGAGTGATGTAGCTGTGCTGGTTTGATACAAGCCAAAAAACCCAACACAAACCATAGAGAAGTTTTACTCTGCTTCCTCTTACTGCTCTCATGCAGTGGTTCTTCGCACACCACTGCACTTCTCTGTTGTTCTGTCATCATCATTCAGTAGAGGGTGATAGGTTTGCTGCTTCTCTACGGTTTGGTCAGCAGGGCCCCCTCAGAAAAAGGGGAACTAGAGGTTTAAGAGAGACATTTTGAAGGTGTTTTTATTTTGTTGATTCCCATTTTGTTGATGCACTGTTTAACTGCTATTTCTGTAGCTCCTTTGTTAGCCTATCTGTATTTTAACAGTGACTGCTACTACTCTGTCTTCAGAATATCCTGATATCTTCCTACTTTCTTCTCTCCCGGCTGGAAGGAAATATCGTTAGTACAAACAGTAATAAAGAGGCTCTGATTTGCATGAGTCAAGAGTGCTTTTAAGTGTTTGGATTTATGTTTATTAAATGCACTTACAGACCTCAGACCATCTAACATGGCTTAATTAATATCACTCCTGAGGTCATCATCTTGCTTTCACATTTTTTCAGATTCTAGCCATGTGTTAATATTCTGTTATTGCATAAACCATACTAATTTTCCAATAAGAACTGATCCTACTGGCAAGAAATATCATATCTAATCAAAACCCACATGATTTGGGAAACTTGGTGAGAATGAGGAAGTATGTATGGGTGTAACTCTTCAACAAAATACAAGGATATACAAGAATTAATTCATTAAAATGATTAAAAAAAACCCCAAAGAAAATATTTTATGTTTGCAGTGTTCATTTGTATTAAATTTCCATTCGTACCATAGAGATTAGCGTGAACAAGGGATTTTCTTTAATATTTTATTTGGCTGGATTGAGCGCAAGGGTTCCAGTACTCTGGAGATGATCACTCTGAATGACTGGGTGACCCATTAAAGCATTCTGCTGAGGTATGTCTTTGTTCTGCCAGCTGGAGGACTTTGCCAGGGTTAAGTGCCAAAATAGATCTCAATACAAAAGTTTTAACTAATTCAAGGAAATCGTTACGTAAGCTCACTGCCGAGAATAGTGTTCATGTATACTGTTACGGAGAGATGTGATGAGGTTGAATATATTCGTATTTGCAAAGTACTTTGATAAGAAGCTGTTACAGTGTGCAATGTTATCCTGCTAAATATGTACTTCAGTCTTTGAACAGGGGTTGGGCAGACAGAAAGTAAGCTAAACAGAATTTTCAATTAATATGCACTGAAATAGGTTGTCTAAATTCTATGAAAACAACAAATGCTAAAGATAATAATTTGCCATGTGCAAATATAGTTATGTGTGTATTAGTATAATCTCCTGCTAATACTTCCTCTTTGGAGTCTTTAAGACAAGGACAGTAGATCCAACCTTACATGCTTTACATCAGCATCTCAGAGAGCTAACATTTTGCATTACAACAAAAATCTCAGAATTATCTCATGATATGATTTTGTTCCAGTATCCATCTAATCACTACAAATGAATTATTTTTCCACTCTACTACAGGGAAAAAGTGGAAGTAGAAAGGAATAGTATTAATGTGAGGCTCAGAATTAATTATGCAAGACATCTGTGCTTATATTTGAAGTCTGGTTGATACTGTGTCTCCAGCACTTGAAGTAAGACCAAGCGCCCCACTGACCTCAGAAACACAGACCTAGCCTCTTGACTAGAAGTACTTTTTATTATTATTTTATGCTATTTCTGTGTCTAAGTGCTTGCCCTGCCACAGCTACTGATGTTACATAAAAGCCAACAGTGTGTTCTACACTGTGAAGGAGGCTGTTGGACACAAACAGCTGGAACTTTGGGTTTTTTTTTTAACCTTGGAAAGTATTTACCTTTACTGAACCTTAAGCTGCTTCTTTAACACTTACTCTGTACCTTTAATTAAAGTTTAGGAAGGTTTTTTATATAACCGTATAACAAAAATGTTGTGGTAGACAAGTTTATGGTATATTGGTATATAAAGGCTTTTAGCCTTTTAAAATAAAATTTCCCTCAAGATAATAACATGCAATTGTTTTCTATCATTTCCCCAGACTCAGTTAGAAAAAATGCCTTTAGGCAAAACTGGGGAGTACACATTTGTTCTCCCACATTTCACTTCTTAAGAAAAAAAGTTATTCTTTGTATAATGTAGTCATCATTTAGAGAACACATAAATCTTAACGCTGTTACTCCATTCATAATTTTTTTTTTCCAAACTGCCATGCCAAATTAATCCCTGGCGCAATATTGTGTCACCAGTGAAGCTGTGCCACTTACTTGCTTGGACTCCTTAGTTTTAATTGAAAGATTCATGATCCCAGAGTTTCTTTGCCTTCAGTACTTAATACATGGATCCTCGGAAACCCTGACTGTTCTGCCATTACTGTCTCTTTTCTTTATATAGTGTATTTTTTCCTTGTTTTTTAATCGTGATTTCTTTTAACAGAATGTTCAGAAATTTTTCTCCTATAAGAAAAAATAAAAAAAAACCACTGTGATTTTGACTCATATAGGTACAGTTATGCAACTTTATTTAGCTTTGTTGTGTTTATTGCACTTAATAATTTGTTATTGATAATGTGTAATCATGCAAGTTGTATTATGATTAAATGTAATAGCTTGTTCTTCCTCACATATTTAATTGCTAAAACCAAGAATGCCAAGAGGTTTGGATAATTGATGAATGGAGGTTTTAATTGCAAAGATCCAGGATTGATGAATATTTTAAATACTTCTGTAATACTGTACACTGAATATCCACAAGAGGGAACTGTTTTACATAAAGAGGAGTTATTTTCTTGCTGCCAAAACACTGCTTTCTGGATCCAAATCCTCCAGAATTATGTTGAATAGGAATGATTGTGTCCTGGACTATGCTACATCGTAGGAACAGGAAAACCATAGCTCAGCACAGTGTTTGTTATGTTCTGTAAAGAGTATTGTTAACCAAGTAAATGTTGAGCTCCTGTGTTGAAATATTAAATAGACAACTAATCTGAAAACTAATCCATTCAAGTTTTCTGTTTGTTTGGAATAGATGTCTCCAGGATGCAGAGCTGGAAAACTTTGTTTAGCCTGAAGAGAATGTGAAAAGGAGTTGTTGCCTCAGTAAACGAAGCACGCAGCCCCAGAGGGCTTTCTCAAACTCTGTTTTATAGAACCTGCACTGGAAAGCAAGCCTTTCCTTATTCATAAAGGAGTAAGCTCAAATGGGACTTAATGGAAGGGATATTCATTCAAGGATCATTTTCACCTCTGTCTATGAATAGGTGAACAAAATACAAACTTACCTACTTTGCTTTGTCTTTTGCAGACAGTTCCTAGTAAGGAAACTTTCAACTGGTAAGGTAAGTCTCACCAACTGATATCAATATTTACTTTTCAGTGTGAGTTTCATCATAAATATTTGTAGAACTGAGCATAAATATTTACATATTTATGTAAATAAAAGTTCTGTTTATACAGATAAAACAAAAGGTTTTCCCCTGGATATATGGTGTGAAATTCATAAACAAGGACTCCTAATGTATGTGTTGGTTGGTTTATGAACAGCTTTTGAGCATCAGAACTAAAACACAGCCTTTTACAAATGATCACAATAAATCTCCTACCCCTGTCCAAATCTCCATGTAAACTTCGTGTGAATATGTTCAGATCAAATTATTTTAATGTACAGACTATATTTTGTGGTGCGCTTTTTTTTGCTTTAGTCTGAATTTTTCTTTAGGACCATCTTTGGTATGTGTGGGTACAGTATTATGGGGATGATATTTTAGAAGTCCTTAATGATCCTGTTCGCATCCAGAGAGCTCTTGAAACCAGTGTCTGCAGCACTCAGCTGCAGCAGTATTGAGTCAAATAAATACTTTTTAACTCGTACCTTTTGAATGCATAAAGCAAGAAAACATATTTTCAGACTGCAGCCTCTCTGCCAGATCTTCTGGGCCCTCTCAAACAACAGCAAGAGAGGATGTATGCCATAGCCATGCCTTCAGAGACTCAGTCCTTGTTATCTGCCAGACCAGAATACGGAAGAAATTCCACCATGCAAAAGCCCTCCCTGGGATATGCTGTGCAGCTGCTCTTCGTTGTCCTCGTCTTTCAAGGTGCACAGGGCTTGTAGTTTCTATTAGCTGAAAGAGCGTCTGTAAGTACCTGGCACTTCTGAAGATCAGACATCAAGTGCCTGTGTTACAATGCTCCTGCCCTTGTTCCACTCCTGCTGTTTGCTGATGGATGAAAGGATCCGTAGGTATGTGTGCAGCTGTGAAAAGGGTGCTCCTTCAATACCAACACAGCAATGCAGAGTAAATGACCATCAGGAGCAGGTTCTGAGCTCCGGACGCAAGGTGTGTGATCCTGTCATGACAACACTTTGCAGTCCAGGTGGCTTTTTAGCTGTGGGGAGGGTTGGTAATGAAAAGACATGGGAGGGGGCAACAGCTGTGGCAGTGCAGTCTGGCCTTGCATGTGGCAGCTGTCACATGCAGTTTCTTTTCAATCTGACTAGTTTTCTGCATCTAGAAATCCTCAACTTAATTCTATTACAACAGTCTCCCTGGAATGGCCTGCTTCAGGTCTGCTATGTAACTGACTGTTTTCCTCTGGGAAAAAGTAATGTAGCATTTTTCTCACCTGTATGTAGCTCCATATTATTATCTAATGCCTTCTCTACTCAGAAGTCTCTATTAAATCCTTCTTGAAAAAGGAAGCCTTCCCTTGAAGGAACAGACTGGAAGGAGATATCATGATAAACTCATGGGAGTTAGACAAATGGTGGTGTTATTGCACGAAAAAAGTGCGGGTGAGAAGGTTGGAGAGCCCTGTAGAAAGCTTTGGGAACTCATAAAATCTCATTACCTTCACTTAAGTAGAAAACAAAAACAAACAACTCCCTGGCAGATGCAGAAACAGAAACTACTACTAGTAAAGGTTAAGAGATTACTATTTCATAATGGTGGCTCTCTGCTGGTATAGCAACTAGATAAGATGGGGGAATGTCACGCACACAAAGGCTGCTGTATTTTACCCTTGGAAAGATGTCAAGAGGATCTGCATAATACTTTGTACAGACAACCCAGTGAGCAGACCATGTGCCAAACGGAGATTTTGATTTGTATATAAATGAATACACATACAGACATATAAATGTCTTTGCGTTTCAACGTGAATCTGAAAAAAAAGTAGGAGACGACAATCCAGACTTTCTTGCTGGCTTTCCCCTTCCCCTCCATCCTCCCCAAGTGCATAATTTTAAATTGTTATTTATATTTCTAAGGGTTAAATTCAGGAATGTTCTTGGGATGTGCGGTAATTTACGGTGTGTTTGCGGAGCGTTTGCAGTGCTTCCCCGTGTCAATTAAAGACGAGCCACGAATGCCTTCAGCGGAAAAACCCACGCCACGGTCCCCGATGTTTATTTCACGCTCCCTTACCGCGTTTCCATGCCAGCTCCCCCCCTCCCGCGCCGTGCGCATCCCCGGGCACCTGCTGCTGCAGCTCAACCGCCTCCTGCGAGCCCCGAGCGCGCCCCCTCCCTCCTTCCCTCCCTCCCCCGCTGCCCCCGGCTGCAGCCCCGGGCCCGCCGCCCCCGAGGGCGCCGTTGCGGCCGCGCTGCGGAGGGGTCGCGCTCGCCGTGGGGCCGCGCTGCGCGG
>VZRR01001456.1:1129816-1183288 GCA_013398015.1 Oreocharis arfaki | reverse complement strand
CCCTGCGCGCCCGGCTCGCTGTTAGCTATGGCAAATGGCAGCGGCGGCGGCTCCTACCCGGGCGGCAGCGGCATTAGAATGAGTAACAATATCAACGCCAACAATCTCAACACAGACTCGTCCTCCTCCCCCGTCAATGTGCCCAAGATGGATGCGCTCATCATCCCGGTGACCATGGAGGTGCCCTGCGATAGCCGCGGACAGCGCATGTGGTGGGCTTTCCTCGCCTCATCCATGGTTACTTTCTTTGGGGGACTGTTTATCATCCTGCTGTGGAGGACCCTTAAGTACCTATGGACTGTCTGCTGCCACTGCGGGGTCAAAAACAAGGTAACTCCCCCTTCCCTTCCCCTCCTGCTGCCGGTGATGGTTTGGTGCGGTGGCTGTGGTGAGGAGTAGTAGGAACCCAGCCTTGTAGAGCGGGACACCTGGGCGAGGTGGCGGCGGAGCGGACGCCGCGGGGCTGCTGTTGATGGCAGTGTGCTGGCTGCGCTGGGCTTGGGGTTGCCACGGGCTGTCGGGAGCTGCAACGTGGGCAGTGTAGCTGGAGGGCTGAGGTGTTGGGTGCAGTCCCGGGGCGCCTCCCCCGTTCCCTCTTCTCTGTTCCACTCCACACAGGGACTCATTCGTTTTCATCTGGTGGCATTAAAGTGGCATGAAAGTTACGCCAGGTGTCCGACGATCACCCTGTCCGAGAGGCACATGCTGGTGTAGTGGGACGGTGCAGATCAGAAGTTTATGCGCACCTTTGGGACCGCATATGATGGGGTGGGACCTTGCATATGTTGATCTAAAATCTCAGTTGTCTTGTGGAATGAAAAACTTTGGCAAAATTGAAAGGGTAAATTTCTCACTCAAGGGAATCTCTATAAAGCTAGTTTCACTCCCTGAGAATCTTTGACATTTCTGTTGTTAAATTAAATGTAGCTATCTAAAAGTATCCTGTATATTTCTAAGTATTCTCTTAACCTAAGTGTGAAGTCTTTGAGGCAGCCTCTCTACCCCTTTGATTTTTGCATATTACCAGCTGGAAGAAAGCCTAGTATGTGAAGTAAGTTCAGCTTCTGCTTTGAAGGGTCTATTTTCAAACCAAAGCTGAGAACTTGCTCAAGTCCAGACTTTCATTTTTGATTACGAAAAATGAGATAGAAAGTGTTACGACTCTGTATTGTGAAAGTGGATTTTGACAGACCCCAAAATAGACCAGCAACTGGAGTTTCTCCCCTTCCCTTCTCACATTTTTTGAATTACAAATGGAATAATATCTGCTTCAGTTATTCCTGGCACACAGACACCCACAAAAACGCACACACCTTTTAATATATGGTTGCTAGGTTGCTGGTTTGCTTTGACGTACAGTGAGCTGTCTTCCCCTTTCTCCTGTCCCCTCCCCCCTAAACACACAGCACATACGCCAGCTGTATGAAGGGCCCAGCACTTAGGGGAAACCAGAAACAAAGTTAGAGCATGAAAAGTTATGGTACTTGTTTGTCGTGTAGTTTGGGTTGTCTAAATGAACGTCCACATTCCAGTTGGAAGTTAAACGATCACAGTGAACTTGGCCTATCTGTGGTAGGAGTGATTGCTAAAGTTAAGGAATAAGGCTTTTAAGTCAGCCTTAAGGATCAGGAATCCTATCAGGCAGCACTACTTTTCTATAGGCATTGGTTTTTTTCATTCAAAACCAAACCTGAACTTTCTTAGAGAGGTGTTAGCCTGGTATGATGACACAGCTCTAATGAATTTCTGATAATAAGATACTATTTCCTACACCAGTAAAAGGCAGTTTTCAAGGAAGGGTGAGTAGTGAAGAGTTAACCTTTGGTTTCATTGTGTGTTTAGCATTTTTGTCTCCACAGAATGAGACGAATCTACAAAGGCTATCAGGGCTCTTGATGAAAAAGAAAAATCTGCAGGTTACTACCTCAGGCTTCTTGCCTTGAGAGAGTAAAAAGTTAGAGACTTGTACACAGACTTCTTATGCATGGTTTCTTGGTGGGTGCTGTTGGTCAGATAGTCCGTTATTGGGACACAGTCAGTTAAAGCAGATCAGTCATTTTTTAGCCAGTATAGAAAGGTATGTGCAAATTGTCTTTAAAACCTCTTGGGCTAAATGTGTCAGTTTAGTAACAGGCTTCATTGAGGGGTTCAAACACTTCCAGTCCGAATAGCTTGACATACTGTGGCTATGGCAGGTTGTACGATTTGAGTTTATTTCATCTTTGAGACTGAAGTAGTTCCATGAATGTCATTCCCTGGGGCAGGAGGATCAAGGGCTCTGCAGGTAGGGGGAGATATATGTCTCCTTTTAGATCCTATTTGTTCCACTTGTAAGGGTTTTCAAAACTCTGGCAAAGAAGGACTTTCAAGGGCTGATGCTGCTTTCCTTATACGATAAAATGGGGATTTGGATGGAATTCTGTGTATGCAAGGATGTTAGTTATAAGTAGTTATTGCAAAACACTTTTCTAGTATTTAGGGTATAAAGGCTAACTGAAGTAATGACTGGAAACGTCTTAAAATTTGCTGTTACCAAGCACATACTTTGCTGCTTGGTGAGTTGGGAAAAGCTGCCGGTGAAAAATATGAATGCATATATATGCTATGTTGACTCTATTGGACCTGCTACAAAAGCAGTTTTAGAAGAAGTAGCTCCTCCTACTGCAGGATTGAAGAAGTTTTCTGCATATTAGGAGCTTTCCTTTCCTCTGCTGCCTCTTCTGCTGCTCCACAGGTTGCAGGGGACTTGGGCTATCCAGCATTGTCTCACTATCTACATAAAGAGCAGTCCCAGTGAGAGAGCTAAAAGAAATCTTTCTCATGTCTACTTTCTGTGGCCTCTTGTTGAATAATTCACATATATATATATGTGAATAATTCAGAGTTACTGTGCTAATACTCATGTCCGTATCTGTTCTTGCAAAGAACTACAAAAAGTTTCATTTTTTTCTCCCTGCTGTATTCTAAGCATGACGTTGTATTCCATGGATTTGCCAGTGATTGTTAACTTGACTTTGGGATGTCAAACTTTTTAATGGCTACGTAGAAGGATTTAGAATGTGGTTTGTTTGGGGTTTCCCCCTCTTCAACTTATTTAGTTTAAAGTTGGAATTTAAAACTATGATGTAAACAGTTTAACACTTTGTGGTATGAAATTTCATTACATTTTTTTCCCCTTGGAGATAAGAAAGTCAAGATACTGTAAGTCAAAAATATGGAAACTGCTAACAGAATCATCAACATTTACCCCTTAAAATTCCGTATCTCATTTATGTAATTGTATGTGAATAGAACATTGCTCTTAATCATGTACTAAAAATAATTGTTGAAGTTTTAGGATTTTCATGCTCCACACTTGCTTTGTGAGTTGACATTTAAAAAAAACTGTCAAAAAAAATGTAAATCTTTACCTTCATTGTCAGTGTTTCATGTAGTGTGCCAGTCATTACTATCGGAGCCCTTTTGTTCCTTTATTTAATGTGGTATATAATTTTAGATGCAATTTTTCAAAATTAGCTACAGTCTGTTTGCAACCAGCCTTGAAAAAGGCTGCTTTTCTTCTCAGGGTTTACATCTACATTTTCAATAGTGCTTAAGTGGTTAGATACTGCTGAAGAACTTGTCGTTGCTTTTTCTTTGTCCCTTGACCAACTCATTTCTGTTTGTGTATGAAAAGCAGAATGTGAGATTAAACTTCATTGGGCTGGACTCTGACACCATTAGCTCTTGTTTGTGGTAACAGCAGAAAAATAAAATAAATCTGCATGGTGGTGTGCACATAGGGGCTAAATGCATGTTATACAATCTATAGTTCTTTTGATTATATGGATCTGCATCGGCATTTTCTGTGCTCCTGGAGGGCATTTGCTGCTGACATTATCCGATACCATGTTTTGGCTTTGAGCAAACTCTAAAACATGAAGAAGGAGCAGTGGAATGAGAGAGCCCAGGTTTGGGGCACAGTCAGCACCTGGTGCTGGTCAGTGCAGAATCAAGTGGAATTTTTTTCCTTTTGAAGAATATGATACTGGACCCTTATTGCTGCTCCTTGGTTCCCCAATGAAGGGTACCTCTTATGGACCTTATGTCATCAGGCTCTCGCAGGTAGAAAATAGCCTTATTGTGATGCTTTCAGTGTTTTGAAGAGCTTTTCCTCCCCACAGCCCAGGATGTGTACACGTATAAAATGAAATTATGATTATAGGTAGCAGTTGCTAACCTGAAATGACAAGCCATAATAGTTTTCTTTGACCTTGGTCTCCATATTTTTGAAATGTATTAAGTTACACTGTGCTAGATTTGGTCAGTAGAAACCAAGCAACATTCCCATTTGTTTTGAATAGAAAAAAACCTGGTTTTGCTGGAAATACAATATTTGCAGAAGTCGTCTTTGAAAAGTTAACAATTTCAACCCAGAACTCTAAAGCCTGAGAAAATTTGTAAGTGGAGAAGTTTAAGTTGTCCATAAAACAAGCAGTATTCGTTCCATGCTGGTTCACGTGTGGGCGAGGTTTGTTGATTTCTGAGCAATACCTGCATAAACACCCTGTCCAAATAAAGAAACAAATCTGAAGCATGATCTATTGAGAAAAGTTTGAGTGTACATTGGAAGATATGTGTGGACACGTGATGCAGGAGATCCCTTCATTTAAATCTGTGCGTGGAAACGTCACCTTGACTCCCTTGAAGATGTACTGGGCAGCAGCGTATGATGAACAACTGGAAGGCTCAAGGGATTAGCGGGAGCTGTAATGCATTTTGCTTGTTAGTCACATGCACAGCCTGGCTCAATCATTCCTGTCTCATGGCTGTCAGGTGGTCTGCACGCAATTACTCCGGGAGAGCCTCGCCAGACAGGTTGCCAATTGAGAGACAGCCATGGTGGGGAGGTCAAGGTCTGAAAGAAAAGGTGCTTGCAGCTCTTTGCAGATGGTGTTTCTACAAGCAGAAAAAGGCGCTGGTGCGGAGAGGTGTATGCTGCTGTTTTCCATGCTCTGGAAAGGAAGGTACTTCTGGCTCTCTGGAGCTTATAAAGGATTTCTCATTTTATAAACACATGTTAAAACAGGTTATGCATGCAGAAAAGAGAAACTTTCTCAACCAAAATGTTATTTTGGAACAGTATCATTTTCAAGGCTTTGCAACACATACATTTAAGGAGAACATCTGCATTCAGAAAGAACTTGAAAATCTCACATTGGCAAATCTGTAAGTGCTGGTTGCATTAGATTTCACCTTTTTTTCTGGTTTAGCTCAATAGAAGAAATGCTTATAATAGCAAACAAAAAGCTTTTGAGTAACACTGGTCCGTGTACTCAGTTTTGATGCGTTGGGATTTCTGAATGTGAAATGAGGGCAGTTTACAGCCCCAGAGACAGAAACACTGAACATTTAGAGAGCACTAGCCCCAAGTATAATCTCTGCAGGGACGGGATCTAATGATTATAATTAAAACCAGCAATGATGGTACTTGTATGTCCTGTATTATTGCAAGAAAGTGGATTGTGAGTCTTAGTCATTGAGCGTCCTTCCTGGGACAAATCCTAAAAAGAAGCAGTAATCCCTAGTCAACAGGCGCAACATGGAGCGGCAGTCAATGTTCCTTCTGAGATTGGCTCTGCTCTTCTGTGGAATCCAACTCAAAGTGACAAAGTTTATGTGAATTTCAGGGCTGGTGATAATTCCCCAGCAGGATCAGGCTGTAGTTCAGCAGCAGCAAGGCATCCTATAGTGTGAGGCTGGGAGGGCAGCAGTCACTGGGGAGGTGTAAACATAAAAATAGCACTAGATGAAATTGGGGGACAGGGTATCCCTTTGGTTCTGCTAAACATACGTAGTCACATTGCATAAAAATGTGTGTTTTACATGTATGAAAATTACTCAATTATCAGAAGTCTGAGGAAGGCACAGTGAATACAGCTCGTGGAGGTTTTCTAAGGGAAGGATTGCTGAAACACTGTGTGTGGGTGTTAATGGTTAAAAAGTATTTTTCTCCCCCACATATGATTTTAGTGGCTAAAGGAAAGGAACTACACCTTGAAAAGCTCTTGTAAAAAGCTGTGTTTCTGTAATGGGTTTGTATGCTGCTACATGGCTGAAGGCTTAGAATCGTAGAATATCTTGAGTTGGAGGAGAGCCGTAAGGATCACTGAGTCCAGCCCCCTGCTCCTTGCAGGAATACAATGCCTCGCTGGGAGTGCAAAACTCTGGTAGATCACAAGACTGGCATTTATGCAAAATTACACTGGGCTAAAACACCAGTTCCAAGTTAGAACTCATGGTTTGTCAGTGTGGGCACTGGTCACACAGGTCACCTTGGGTGACGATAGAGGGTGGAGAAACAATAGAATCTAGATAAATGGGAAGGAATGATACCTATCTTCCATGCCTGTCAGAGACATATTGGTCAGGAAGGGCCCATTTTGAATCCTGATGGTATTTATAGCCTGAGAATACATCGGGTTTGCATCGTTGAGAGGAACACTTCATTTCCATATATAGTATACATGGTTCTGTTTAAATGAATGTGCTGCCACTGAAATGTGTTGAGTTTCGTTTGCTTTGAGATGATGTATTGCGTGTATTTGTCTGTTTGAGAGTTACAGAAACTAGAGAGTTATCCAAGGTCTGTTGAAATAGAGGGAAACAGTACTAATAACTTCAGTGGCTCTGGACTCAGGCCTAGATGTTCACAGTGTCCTAGACGAATCAGATTTTTTTTTTAAATAGTATTCTAATGTTAACATTTTAAGCTTTTAAAAGCTTTTTTCTTTTATTGTAGAAAGTTGTATTTACTTGGTTTGTGGCCATTATTTCAACATTAGAAACATAATATTTAAAAGTCACACACGGTATGTTTCCATTCCGGTCAAGAATTATACCTTCTGCCAGGCTCCCCTTGGAAATCAAAACTTGAGTGCTTGAATGGCTGATAATATCCTATAAGGGCATCTCTCCTGCAAGCTGATGTGCAATGGTAAATATTGGCTCTTTTTTTAGAACTGCAGTACGTGCACATTTAGTGGAACTGGCAGAGGTCCCTTGCCCCATGGATCACCTGCAGGACAGACACATGTGCAGCTGCAGCCCTGAGTCCTGGAAATCTTTTTGCAGGTCCTGAGCTTCACTACCTCAGTTAAATATCAGAGCTGCTACCATAGAGTGGGGAAAAACCCCAAATTCATCATCAACAGGACACAGAAACGTGGAGGAGTATTGTGACCTCATCAACAATTGCAGCATCACACAACAACTGAATAGCTTATCCCTGTAACTGTTAAATACAGGGTCTACCATGTTGTTTTTTTGTTGCTCTTTATATAATAAATTTATAACACAGTTTTGTTTCCCCTTTGTCCAAGCAAATGATGACTAAATATTTTGGCATACTTGATTACATTTCATTCATTTTTCATGGTATCTTTTACATTTTTATCTAATGGCTTAGCTCTTCTCTTTTTTAAAAACTAAAAATGTGACTCACTTTTAATATGCTATGACTATTATTATTAGTAGTAATGAGATTAATTTTAGCACTACTGGTGTTGGATTAATTTTCTATTTTAAGTATAGGGAAAACATTATTACAGATATGTCTAAAAAAAAAACCTGTTTGCAAATGGTAACTTTAATATTGCAAAAATAAAGAAAAATGTATTAGGATGATTCTTTGTTCAAGCATCTTGTAAGTCTTTCTAGTAGAAACTCAGTTAAACACATTTTAGTTGTGGTTATGCACAGATGTTCTGCGGGACAGAAATTACTTGGAATGGGTTACTGCCTTATGTGACCTGTGATGGTCCTGGTTGGTGTAGAGCACTTCAGTGCTGCAGATACGTGAATCCTTTGGCTACAAGTGATTTGACATCACTTTTTTTGAAAGTGAGATTGCAGATCAACAGGCAGAAGGTTTGTGATGTTCTTACATTTTCTAGGTTATCATACTAAAAGTTTTGTTTCATAAAGAAGCTGACGAACTCTCCTTGAGTTTTGAGGACTGAACGGAAGATATCTCCTTATTCATTTTCCTTTTAGCCATAAGAACAGCTTAGGTAGGAGAAAATACTGCAGAGTCTGTCTGTATGCGGTGCAAACATTTTTCCCCCATGGGGGATTTTTTTTAATGCTTTGATTATACACTTCTGGTAAATTGATTTTGTTATATGGGAAGTTTTCCCAGCATTTGGTGTTAAGTTTTCTTATACTATATATATGCACAATACACTTACTTCTGAAGGTTTCTGATTCCTTCAGGATCAGAATCAGAAGACTTCTGGCTTTATGTTTGCATTATTTTCATATTGCTTAAGCCTCTAAGCTATATTTCTTTTCTTTCACTCTTTATGGGTCTAGTTTCTGATTTAAGGCCATACAAAATTTTACCTTCCTAAATGCTGGTTTTCCTCCTTTGACACAACCTTAGATGTGCAACCTCTGGCATTGTCTTTTGGTGATTCAGAACAGCTGAATTCATATGACAGATCTATTGTTCCTGAAAGAAAACAACACTAAAAACTTCACAGTTTTGATATTTGCAAAAATAATTTTGGTTGCTTTGCTGGAATGTGTCCCTAGGATATAGTAAAATTTTAATTTATTAAAGTGGAAAATGCTGTCCAACATGTGGAGCTTTGACTCTGCCTGTATGATATAAGTGATAAAGTTTTACTGCTAACCTAAAAGATATGTATGATAGGAAGACCGTGGTATCTTTGTGTTGCCAACTGAATGATTCTGTGTGATTCTGGGAATGAAAGAAAAAAGCATTTCCTTTTTCTTATTTCCAGTTCATGGCATTATGTTTGTTATTAAGTTATGCATAATTTTTGAATAAAACTTAGACAGCAGTTGTTTAGGTTAACATGTGGAACTTGCATCACTTGCACAAAATAGTTGTTTAGACATCAAAATTTATATTTAAGATCTTAATAAGGTCTTAATCTGAATTGCTTTCAGTCTCAGTTCATTTCAGAAAGAGGTATTATTGTTCTTGAAAAGTTGTTTCTTTATTCAGATGTTAATTCATAAACATAACAGCTAAAATCCATGTATCTTTTTTTAATTTAATGTTGACCTTACACATCATATTGTGGACTTGAGCTGGGTTTACTTAATCTCCTGGTTTCTTTGTATCTATATAGGGGAGGGTAGTCAAGTGTTTGTAAAGTTATGCACTGTTTTAAAGCTCTATAAAGCAATAGTGTCTCTTGCATTAAAATCTAATAGTCTTAATTTTAATTTTCTTTTAGCTAAGAGGTTGATACATGCCCAGTAATAAAAATATATGTTTTAAGCTGATTGCTCTTAGAAATAACTGTAATAAAAATTAAGTTAAAAAGAACTTTTTCATGCTCGCATTTTGAAAATGTTACCGTTTCTGTGGCAACAGTTACTTTAATAAACCTGTAAAGTGAGTTAATTTAAGGAGGGTGAGTGAGTGTGTTGGAGGTGACTGGGTGATGGACAGAGCTCCAGTCTGTCATCCAGCATTTTACTGTGCTGCTCCTGAGTGCTCTTGGGTGTAGAGGAATACTGGTTTGTTTTAGAAAATAGCTGATTGCATGATTATTTCTGTGAAGGTGTCCAAGCCGCGTTTTGCAGTGTTTGCATCTACTTTATGCTTTGGTATGAAGTGAAGGTGATGTAAACCGTACCTGATTTGATCTAATGCCTGTTGAGCTTAAGTTACATTACTTACAACTTTTTTAAACACAAATTTAATCCATCAGAGCAAGTGAAGTGTTTTGTGGCAGCAGTATTTTTTTATTTAGTCTTCTAAGACTGGGTTACTATCTTGATTTGACAATGCTAATAAATCCAAACTTTAAGTCTCTGAAGAGACTTGCTGCGAGGTACCTGAGCTGTGTTGACTGGCAGGTGGTGGTAGCTGCAGATCCTAAACCTTTCTGTGTGTTTTAAGGCTTTTTTGCATAGCAGAAATTATTTAATCGGTAGAAGTTGAATGCTGGAAGGTTTTAAGAGAGGTTGTTTAATTATTGCCATGCTAAATATTGATTTCATGGTGTCCTTTGGAGAATAGGGTTTTGGTTGAGTTGAACATGGAGCTGGATGACTTTTGAAAGTGAACTGTAGCTTTCCCAGCATGGTTCCTCGAGGTAAAGTTAGCCATGCTTGTGAGGGAGAAGCCTGAATGAATTTTTTGATAAAAACTTGGCTTTTTTTTTTTAAACCCAGTGTATACTGTCTGTACAGCTGCTCACAGTTGGTCTGTCAGAGAGCTGTTTCTTTTATGATGCTGCAGCTCTGACTTAGGGGTTAAGCTTGTGCTCAGGGACTTTCTGTTGGTGCTCCAGATGTGCTGGCCCTGGAAGGCTCCTGGGGCGGGCTGGCTGCTGGGGGTGGGATGGTGAACTGGCTGGCTGGCAAAGGCGGTGGTAAGGCTGAGACATTGGATGATATCTTACTGCTTTAAAATGTCACAGGTGCTGGGTGTGTCAGAGCTATTGATAAATTTCAGTATCTCAATTCTAAAGTGTTTTTTTTTTTCTTTTTTTTTTAATTGATCTTTTGAGAACTTTGGCAAATGTATGAAATCTGTATGGATAAAGCTGTTATCATCTGCTATGCCTGAGGGGGAAGAAAATGGTTTGGGACAGGTTGCTTAAAGCAGCTGCTGCCTATTTTATCTAATCTGAGGTAATGGGTGCTAGAGCTTGCTGCCCAGGCTGTTTTCAGGGTGCTTTTCCTATAGCTGAGAATTTGAGTTTTATTTTCAAAGCATTTAGTAGAAATGGAGAGAAAGGTAATAATAGCTCAAATTAAAGGTAAAAGTTCTAGAAAAGCTTTTGGAAATATAAACAGACCTTTTGAGGTTGTGTCTTTTGTGTGTTTGTGTTCCCCCAGCTCAGTGAAAAATGTTTATGAGCAAAAAGTAAAGCAATAGTTTAAAGTGCAGGCTGCTTTTATAACTGTTTCTCAGGTTGAGTTGTCTTTTCCTTGGGAAAAATAGTTTTGGTCTTAGGTACAGGATTGCTTTCAGCAGTGAGCACAAGGGTTTTCCATTGATTTGTAAAATACTCTTTGGATTTTAAATGGTATATATGTGTAGGTTGTTGTTACAACTCCTGTAGAAAGTACTTACTGCCATGAGTTAAAATTGATGGCTCTACTGGTTATAGGTAAATGAGAACGTGCTCTGAGAGCTGATGAAAATGACAGTTCAAATTCTGTGCTTTAAGACTGTAGCAGTGTTAACTATCGGTTATCAGTTAACTATCAGAAATTATAGGGGGTTCTTCACCCCTTTAATTACTTTGATGTTGGATCCTGAATGTCTGGTTTTACATTGTCGGGTTAACTGGGCTGCTTTCTAATAATTTATAAGACCATCAGGTTAGAGTATTGGATGATTAAGCCACTGAGATTGGCTCAGCTGGTCAGAGAACAGTGTTAGCACCAAGGTTGTGGCTTCAATCCTGTATCGTCCATTCTCTGAAGAGTAGGACTTGGTGATCCTTGTGGGTCCTTCCCAACTCAGAATATCTGTGATTCATTTTTTTCTTAAACAAGCCCAAACCCTTACAAATCAATTATTTTACATTAAAAAAAATCCCCATATAATTTGGTGCAGATCTTGTAGCAAATGCTTACATTGATATAAGGTATTTTAAAAAATAATCATTATAGTCTTCAGAATTCAATTATAGGTTGCTTCTGTTTGTCCTCTGGCCTCAGTCATTTGATTAGATTATGTAGTCTGGAGTTAATGCTCTGTGTCTCACCAGACTTCTGAAGGTGAAAGCTTGAGATTGTTGTTTAGTTGTGTGACATGGGGAGCTGAAACTTTGTGCAAATATTTTAGTATCAGGAGAGATGCAGTGTGTCTGTTATGGAGACAGACCTTGGAGAATTGTCCTCACTTACAAGTGGTGCAAGCTGGTTTGTGTTTTGCATTGACACATTTTAAGTAAAACTAATTCCTGTACTGTGCCAGTGCTTCTGTATCATTTGCTCTGTTTAAAGGGCTGAAAGGCTTATGTTTTTTGTATCATTTCCTGGGAATATTCGTTACTGGAGCTCTAGGATATATCTAGGTGTGAAATGTTCCACCCTATTGTGCCTTCAAAACTGGACTTAACAATTTAGAAGATCTATCTGAACTATTTTTCTGTTGTAGTATTCTGAGGCCACTCGGTTTTGCTGGCTTAGTTATGCAAAATCCTATTACCAGCTTTGACAAGCCTCTGCTCCATGCATCTTATGATGTAAAATCAGATAATGAGGAGAAAGCCAGGAGAGGAGGAGGACTGTCAAAGAACTGATTTGTCCCAGTCCATACAAAGCAACCTAGCGATTAAGATAAGCAGATGATTTAATTAACATGCATCCACTCACCCCTTTTGTTAAATTTGTGAAGGGAATGTAGTTCATGAGTCGTTTAGAGCAGTTACTGTTTTAGAGAGCTAGAGGTGGTTAGAAGTTGCTATGCTGAGTTCCTGTGAAGATTTATTTTTTACATGAGCAGAGAATAAAAGGAATGGAAAAAAGCGCTTTAATTTAGATGGGATGAAATTTTAGCTGTAGTATATTGAGGAATTTTTAAGAAGAGAAAAATCATGTGGTGGAGGGAATGAAGGCTGAGGACAGAAAGGAGGGATTTTGTCTAGTTCAATATCCAGTGTATGGTATTTACTTTATTTGCAACACTTGGAATATGCTTGCTTCATTGCCATTAAAAAAAAAACAAACACAGTTTTTGAGTTCCCATATCCACATTCAATTTAAAGAATAATGTTCCTTTTAGGATCTAGGAAGGTTCCCAGTTAAACGTATGCTTGTTGGTTTTACTATTTTTAGCTTCTTTGAACAGCACGTGTTCTCCTGAGATATTTATTTGTGAATGTTGTATTCTGTTCTTAAAAGGAAAATCTCTCTCTGTCTAGATTCTTTTTCTGTATCCAAGAAAGGAAAGGACCGGGGTTCTTGTCAGTGCTTTACTTCTTCGAAATTCTAGGAGACAGGGTAAATTAATTAAATCTAAAATGGATCCATCTGGTAGTGCTAGCAATGCCAGGGGAGAACAGGTGAAAGAATCTGAGCCAGAGAAAACATATAGTGCATTATATAACATGTGAAGTTCTTAGTGACATACTGCTATCAGAAGACGAATCTTGGTGTTAGGCTTTTTACTTTTTGTTCAATCTTGTTTTTAAATCAGAGGGTTAAGAGGGTAGTTTGAAATGCTTGTTTCTGTTGCGTTGCTAAAGAACTAAATCTTTTTTTTCCTTATTATTAAAAGGCAAATGTATTTAGTCCAACATGTGAGAAACATACCACTCCCTTTATTAGTTTGTTTGAAAATAAATGAGTTGACATTGTTTGAAACAAAAATGAAACAAAGTCAGTTTCAGAAAAATAATTTACCTTTTAAATTTAGGAAGGTGTTGAGCAAAACAAAAATCATGAAAGGTATGGTGCCAACTCAGTTTTGCCCCCAAATTTGTGTGAGAAGAATACAAAATCTCTATGCAGACTTTTTTGTTGCCAAAATTACCTTGTTTAAATTCTCAGCAATATTTTCAAGGTAGTGATTGCATCAGTGGGACTAGATATGTAAAAATGACTGTAAAAATTGAATTGTATTACCTGTTTTGGGAGGCATGAAAAGGTAAACAGTATAAATGCTGGGAAGAAGTGAATTAGATTAGAAAAGAAATGGCAATGAGGAGATGAACGGATGGTGTCTGTTTGCAGCACAGGGTTTTAGTTTGGCAGGGCTCCTCAGCACACATTCCCATTTTATTATGGCACCAGTTCGACATGATTTCTGTGTCATTGCCTGTGTTACAGGGCATGTGTCTGAGAGAACGCTGCTAATGTGCAATCTCTGGGGAAATCTGTTTCATCAGGGCAGGTGCCTGGGCCTTTCGGTGTGACTTTAAAACAAGTAGAGAAAGTAGGCCATAGAGCTTTTTGGGAACTTAGGAGCTTAGTAGCTAGATCTTTATCCAGCTTAAAAAAAAAAAAAAAATCCATCTCATTATCTACCTTTAAGTCAAATTCCATCCTTGTCTATCATTTTTAAAAGCATCTTCTGTTCTTTTATTTCATGCTGCTTAAGTTTCACTTTTTTTTTTGTGGTTTAAAAATCCCAAAAAACCTCAGTGAGAACATTTCCCATGAAGATTGAAAGGAGCATGTCTTGTTTGTCTCACTTGAATTTGCAGCTCTGAAGTGGACGGTTTTAGGTGGTTTGTAAGATTACAATAAATGTTGGTTGTCTTTTTATAGTGGAGAGAATTGAATTCCATTTTTGATAAATAATTTTCAGGAGCATATACTTTTCTCCATATTGTAGTATTTTCCAAACACTAATGCAGTTTCATTGGCTAGAGGAAGGACAAAGATGATGCAGAAACTATTTTTTTTTGTTAGGTAAGAAATATTTTAGTTGTTAGTCTTATATTTTATTTCATTTTGTGAGGTCAAAACCAAAGGCCATTAATAGCTTGATTCACGCTGCTTTTTCAGGAATCTTATTTTGACAAGTGTTTATAGTTTTCAGGAGTTATTTCCATATTAGAAGTTAATTTGTTGATTTTAAAATTCTATGTAATACATCAATTCTGCTCTCTGCCTAGCTTTAGTCTCTGAATGTTTCCATTCCTAGGGTATGGCTATATAAATATTTGTGTAGAATATAAATTTTTATATATATAAATATGACCAAATCTATTATGAAAAATTGCACCAAAGTTTAGCCGTTTTTACCATGTGCTGTTCTATTAGAGTGTGCTATGTTCATTTTAATCCCTGTGATATATTGTGGAAAGCATCAAGAGTAGGTGATTAAATATGTTTCTCATTTGGAGAAATACGATAAATTCTATAATCCCCCTCCAATCAGTTGATTGCATGATAAGCGATGTAGCTGCTAAATTACTGTAGAAACTGTGGTCAGATGTTTAATATGTTTCATTGGTTTTAATAATTCTTCTGTTTTCATGTACTTGTTAAAATTTTGTGTGGTTTATTTGTAGAAATAGCTATTACAGCAGACACGCTAGTACATTGAAACAGGCTTGCTTACTGAGTGATGAGCCCTTGGGAAATTTAGCACAGCTTTTGAGCATTGGAATGAAAGAAAGAAGTGGCAAGATGAGAGCAATACACATCACAACTGGTCTGTAAGAAGACAGTGAAAAGAAAATGTTGAATATTATGTAATATTTTTTTAAGTGCCTGGTGCATTCATGCCTTTCTAGGCCATTGCTACGCTGTTCTTTTGTGTCAGTGTGCCTGTTGTGTTCCGGGGTTCCTTTAACTCTTCAGTGCAGGGGTTTTGGACTTAGTATTTCAGTGCTGCTTTTTCTTATCTCATCTGAAATTGATCTTCTCACTACAGACTGGGGTATACATGGCCATAAATTACATAGAGACTATCGTTCTATGTTTGAATTTTTTTTCTTTTTCCTTCTGAAGTGAACATTATGATTCAGAGGCCTGTTGCTATGTTGACTGTAATTCGTAGTTCCTGGTTAGTGGCCAAATTTTGGTGAAATTGATGAGCAGAAGGCAGAGAAGGTTCAGTACAGGTATGTTTATGTGAGAAATAGATTGGTGATCTCTCAGGCTTTTCTACTTTGCAGAGAGAGGTCTGGAATACTTGCAATACAGCAGGTTGATGTTTGATGTTACTGCTCCTCTACAGTGCTGGCCAATTGAGTTGTATAACATTAAATCACAATAGAAATTAGCAGTCTTATTTTGAAGATAGGTGCCCTCAGGTTTTTTTTAATCCACAAGAAAATTAAGTATCTTGCTTTCTTCCTCTGCTGCGCTTCTTATAAGCCTAAAGAGTACTTCCACAGCTGAGTCGGAATGAGACCAGGATTAGCCTTAGTCCAGGAAGGAGGTTTCTAGGTGGGAACTGGTTGATCAGTGTAACAGAAATAAGCAGTGCCTTGTGGCTTAAAGGAGCTCTGAAGTCCTGGGCTTCTCTGAGTGACGAGATGTCAGAAGTCTGGCCTCAGCTGGAGCTGCGAGTGTTCAGTCTTAGTGAGAAATTGCACCTTAACTGTTGTTTAATTTATCCAGGTGGCTTTCTGATGTTGTAACAATGTAGCTCTTTTAACCTGTTTGGAAGAGGCTTTTTTACTGTAGCGCTTCAGTAGTAAACATTCATTGTATACATACTTAAAATATAGCTCACGGACTGGATAGTGTCTAAACCAGAAGTTTTCTACTTTATACTTTCCTAGTGAAAGTTTGAGGTCAAGCAAATTCGTCTAGGCAGTGCTACTTAAACTTAACTTTTGGTAGGAATACCTGGAGTGGTTTTTGTTCTTCAATAATTTTTTAGATATTAATCCACAAATCCTAGTGTTCTCATAGTTGGGGTCTTTGTGTGTGGCATTTATACAGTTGTACAGCCAAAACCATTCGGAGGGCTTTATTAGCACAGATTTAGTATTTCTTTTTAATTTGTTTTTATTCTTAATCTAAATTACATTACTGTGATCCATTGCATTAAGAGATGCCATATAAAAAGCTTTGCTGTATTGCTTTTTTTCAGGATTTCATAGCAGTTTTATTTTTTCTGTTTAAATGGTTAAGTGCTTCTTGGAGTAATTCTCCAGTGAAATACTTTTATCATCATAGACTTAGAAGTCTCATTTTCTGCAGCCAAACATCAATTTGCTTACCCATACTTTTCCTCTCTTCACCCAATGCTCTGTTCTTTTTGCCAAGAGCAGCCATTCCATGTCTTTGTACAAAAATCTTCTTTTAGTGTATTGTCTCTGTGTAATTTTGGGTTAATGTCACGCAGGGCTGGTGCGTTCTCAAAGTAATTTGTTATGATATGCAACTTAGTGTTTGTGTCCAAGTCCCTCTGGTGTTCTAATGGTGCCAGGACGCTGGGGATAAATGATAAATTCCAGGTAATGTATGCATCATATGGAAAAATGTGAGATATGCTTGCAGGACTGTAGGATGGTGGTTATGGATATCCATCTAGACCTGGGTGCATCTTCCTTGGCAGCCTGTTGCTTTGTCTGAGCAATTGTGGGACTTATAGTTTTGGGGTTTTTTTATTCCTTTGATTATTACTCAGTAGGGAATCTTCCTGACACTTTGGTGTGAAGCTTTATTATAATGCAGATTTAAAATAAGTCTCAATATTACAACAATTTCCCCAAGTGGAATTTCAGCTCTATGCAGGTTTTGCTAGAGGAGTCCTGCAGAGGCTCTTGATATTGATCTCACTGGCTGTAGGTCTTTCCTGGGAATTGAAGTGGAGTGTAGTAGAGGTATTTTTATCATTTCTGAAAAGAAATAACATTCTGTAGATTTACAAGGGTTCTCACGTTATTTTTTTTTCAAATGCATCTAGCAAGTATTCTCAGTTAAATCAAATCTGAACTTGTACTTAAGTAATTTTATCTGATCAGGACTGAAGCACTTGTTCCATAATGTTCTGAGAACTCTCAGTTCATATTGAAGGCACTGTCAGCTGAAGTTCTTAAAACAGTAAGAAATTCTTAACTGCATAATTTATTACTGCTAGGGATACAAATGGGCCAGTGCCAAAGCCTGAAAACAGAATACAGGGGTTTAGAATCCAGTCCAAGAATACAACGTAAACGTGGCAAATGCTTGGCCAGAGCTGGTCCCTTTCCAGCACTCCAGGTCCGAGGCCGTTCATTGTCATTGGTGACATCTCAGCCTTTGAGAGTGTTTGCTGTTTAGTCCTGGGAGTACTGAAAGCCTCCCAATAGCAGTCCTAATGAGGTTAATGAGTTTAAAAACCTGAGATTGCCAGGGGGTTGTGATCCCCTGAGTAGACTTTTTCCAGAGATGAAATTTTCTCTTAATTTTAAAGCATCTTAGACTAACAGAAGTTTTCCACAGAGATTAAGAATTAATGAAGGAAAAAAACCCATCCCCAGACAATTCACAGCCTAAAGTACTTTTATACCTTACAGGGCTGGCATTCTTTAGTAGCAGAAATACTATTTTGTTTTTAGCTACATACAGATCCTGGGGGGTAAGGGAAGATTATGTGATGCTTATGTGACTATATTTTTTAAAATTGTATATTGACCTATAATAATTTCCTGGTTTTATATATTTTCCTATAAAGAATGTTCTTATTGAAACAAGAAAATGTGTCCCCCAAGTTTAGGGTAGATGTTTCAGATTTTGAGTAGCTACACTTTCATTCCTTTTTTTTTTTTAATAGTTTTAGAGAGTCTCTGCAGGAAATGTCAAACAGTACATGCTTAATTAGTTGTTCTAGGATCACTGTAAAATATGGATCTAAACCAGCCACATGTAATGCAACAGCACTTGCTAAAATTTCAGTATGTTACATAGTAATAGGAAGTTTGAGCTGGGCACAGTACATCTCAGAAAAAATGTGTATGGGTGTGAAAAACATCAGTCATCAGTTAAGTGGAGCGTAGCAGTTGTGTATGAGCACATGGAAACACTCCAGGAAAGCAAGAGGAACAAGAAATATTATACTCAACACAAATTTGGCTTTAGGTACTTAAAGGTGTTTACCTACAATGAAATTTGGCAAGAAGCTTAGAATTTAAAATAATCTCAAGCATAAATGCACACGTGTAATTACTGAGAGCTGTGAATGAACCTAGAAAAGAAGCGAATTCTGCATTTCGTTGGAAAGCTGAGTTTTGGAGAGTATGAAGATGAAAAACGTCAGACCATCTAAGAGCCTACAAAACATTATTCACTTCTCCACCCATATCTATTCCTCATTCTCTTTGTATCCCATAAATACACTTCTTTCCACTGCAAAGAAGGCTTCCTTTGTCTGTATTACTCAAGTAAGATCACATTTCTTCTTTACTCGTGTGCTCTTTTGAATATGGGTATAGTGCAGCTTTGTTCAGGAGGAGAGGGAGTGACAAAAACCTGCCTGCAAAAAACTGAGATCCAGGGGTTGCACTGCAGCATCAGCTTGTGAAAGTCACACAGGCAAAGATGTGCATATCCTACATCCCGCAAAATGGAGGGATGCAGCAGTTGTGTGGAAGGGTGGAGAGTGCTCTAGTCTTGGAAAGGGAAAGCAGAGTCCTGAATGGGCACGAGGAATGGCTTGAAAATATTCTTCAGGCTTCAGTAAACCCAACAATAACAGAAATAATGTTAGTCACAGGCCTGATTTATGGAAGGATAAATTGCTATATACAGAGAAATTGGGCAGCTTTTGTTTTTGCTGCCTGCACAAGGAGATGGAAACTTCAGTAGAAAAGGAGTGAAGAGTAGCAGCTATGAACCTACACGGGTGTTTTCATTCTATGTGTTCGTCTTAAAAGATGGGGGTGGGGGGGCGGGAACCAGCAACTACCACATTGTTCAAGGTGATTAATTGCAATAAAGAGGGTGGGAGACTTGGATAGAAGTTGAAAGTTGGAACTGGAAAGTTGCTAGAAGAAAAGAACTCTTTCTACATTTTCTTGGTCCATGTCCACTACCCTCTTTTTATCCAGTGTAAATAGGAAAAGATTGTGGCACATCACTATTGGTTTTGGTTTCTCATCCAAACACTTATTTCACTGACTCGAGTGGCAATTTTGCGTTCTATCCAAAGTCAAAATATTTCTCTCTGGTTTAAAAAAAACCAGTTCCTTAAATAGATGGCCACTTAGATTTCTTTAGAGCATTTGAAGGCTGGTGGACTGCTGTGAAAGTTCCCCTTTTTTGAGACAGGCCTCAGATGCTAAAGGAAACAAATACGTGTAGTAAAATGAGCATAATTCAAGTCCACAACAGGAACCAGAAGTTTACTTGGTAAAAATGGAAGCTGAAATTACATAGTTGTTGTATGTCTCTCAGAAACACAGCTTTTTAAATGACAGCTTTTGAAAGGGCAGCAGTACAAGGAGGATATTTTCTAGTCTGAGTTTGACAGAAGGGCTTCCTAAGTACAAAGGACCTATGTAAATTCCAAGCTAAAAGCATGAACAGAATTTCTTGGGTTTATTCAAGCTTTATGAAAGAAGGTAAGAATCTGGTATACCACAGAAAGAAGAGAAACCTGCGTGATGTCAGAGAGAGCTGATGGTCCTGCTTGCAGCTCTCAGCCTTACTAGGTGACTGGAGTTTTAACAGAAGCAGGTAAGCTTGGCACAGCTTACAATGATCCCACACTGTAATGCAAGCATCACAGTATCTTCTTTCCTGTTAATCATAAATGTCAATGCCTTACTTGCCTTTACTTCGAAGTAAGGTAATTGAGAAGTCTGGTATGCCTTTTGATTCAAATATCACATTTTCTGGCAACCGCTGAGTAGGAGAGCTACGTAACTTAAAGACTTTTCCATGTGCAATTTTCATCTGTTTCTGTGATCCACCACCCGTATCACTTATACAAAATAAGCACAGAGTGAAAGAAGATTAGGAGGTGACCCTTCCTTAGGCACAGGCTTTAAGTCTTTATAAAACCTGTGGTCTAAGAAGTGAAAGGTAGATGATATATTTAAAAAGAAAAATTATGGTGCCATGGAAAAGAAGTAAAAAGGAGTTATGAAACCTGCCTTGTAGACTTACTGTATAGAAATTCTTGGGTCACAGTGTGGAGGTAGCACTGAAGCTGTAGAGGGATGAGATTTTCACCTCAATGGTCTTGAGCATTTTTGAGTGAATCCCAGATGGCAGAAGCTCTCCTGGCTCCATACGAGGCTCTGAGCGTGGAAACCGAGTGTGAACTGCGGATCCACATGTGTCCCGAGCCTCCAGAGACCAGTCTCTTTGGCATGCCTATGCACCCAAGACAGCTGGCTAATATCTTCCCCCATTTCTTGTTATAATATTTCTGGTGTGGTGGCATCTGCTGGTCTCTGGAGACCAAAAGATAAAATACTGGCACGTCTAACATCCGTAGCCCCATGTAACACAGGCTTTGTATATATTGGAGAACATGAAAATGCGTGCTTCTGTTGAGATTCTTCACAGTGCAGTGTGCCTTCATGCATGGATAGTTACAGCTTTTAGCTAAATATTTGGTTTTACTGGGATTGTAAAATGTCATGTTTCATTTTTTATTAATGTGTGAGATACTAGCAGCTACTAAATTTATAGTTATATCTAATTATTGGCTTATTTGTTGAGACATGTGAAAACCATACCCCATATGAGGCAGGAACTGAGTTGTGGCACTCAGTGTAGCTTCAACTGTCTCTGCTCAAAAACTTCAAATGGGCTTTTTTGCCTTCAGTCAGGCTGATGTCAGGATGATAGTGCAGTGGGAAGCTGAAGCTGCTCAAGTAAGTGAGGACAAAATGCGCTGGATAATATCTATCCCTCTTTGACTTAATAAGAGGACAAGGGGCTCATCTAAACTAGAGTGAAGCCTTGAGACCACACACAGTTACACTGAGAAAATGAGAAATCTGGGTGCCTGGACTGGTCTTTTATTTGCTTAAAACACAACTACCTCAAATATGGATCACATTCAAGACCGTGTAAGCATATTTTGACCACAGTCTACTGGTGAGCAACATTCATTGTTGCAGGGAAGTTCCACTCCTGCAGGAATATATTAACAATAGTAAAGCCTAAAGGTAGAGGTAGAGTGCTTGTTTTTTCACCCCCTCTGGGAATGCAGTGCATTGGGCACTGGGTTCTGCTGCAGCTGCATGTAGCTCAGGGGTTTGTCCTCTTGACACTCTCTGGAGGACGTGAGCTGTCCTCTACTGTCATGGTCCCACATGGTCCAGCATGGATGAAAGGAAAACAGGTTGGACCTGTACCTGGAGAGTATAGTCTCAATGTTGAAGACTTGTCAGAATGTAGGTGCAGCTGTAATGCAGAAGCTCCTGGGTTCTGTGATATGTTGCTCAGAAAGCTATTTGATATGTAAGACCAAGAAATTTAGGTAATGTAAGGCCAAGAAATTTAATCTCTTTGGGCCTATGTTTGATGATCACATTTTGAATTCTTTCTGGTTTTGAAATGGAATCTAGACAATTCTCACAATATCATTACCATTATGTTTATTTGGTCTCCTCTCAGCTTTTAATTTAAGTATTTTTCTAACTTCGTAAGAGTTTTTACTTTAAAATTTCTGACAAAGTTCTACAAAATAGATTGAATGTTGTCATTGTACGCCAGCAAACTTGTCTATGGAGGGATAGCTTCTTTCTGGCCTTGAAGAGACTAAGGTCTGTGGAGTCTGCTCTCTTATTGGAATTGTTCAGTATATATTTCTGTGTTTTTAATGTCATCTTAATTGGGCTTTTTGCCAGCTCTGTGTAGGAAGATAACAGTTTATGGCAGATAATGTCTAGTAAATGAATTGTAATGTTGTTCATATTACTTACCTTTTTATGATATTGGAAACTCAGACTTAGGAGTTTACTGCAGAAACCTAGGAGGATTTTCCTTGGCTCTGAACCATGTGCCCATTCTATATTCATGATAATTAACAACAGCAGTGGAGTGCAGTTGGTGAACATTGAGAGGACACACACAAGGCTGGCTTCTTTGTGATTTGCCATTTTGATACAGTTACTTACACTGTATTTTAAGTTCATGCCAATTTGCAACTCTTGGAGCTCGAAGGCTCACAAGTCTCTCTCTGCATGGCAGTCTTCTAAATGTCTAAATCCTGTATGAATATTTAACTTGTCTACCAAGTTTTGCTTCTCAAGTATGATTTATTTAGAAGAAAGTGAAAACTTTCCAACTCTGCTTTACAGATTTTGTTGGCTGTATTTTTCAAGTCTTGAAGCTGCCTCTGTTAGCATGTAGTGAATTTGCTGTACTTGGAAGTCTATCCAGCATTGGGAGATGGCTCACAAAGTGTATATAAATGAGAAAGAAGAATGTGAACCATAAAATTTTGGACAAATCTTCAAGTAGATGTAATTCTATATGTTCTCCTTGAGGTTCATGAAATTCTTGCAGGCAAAAGCATTGAGTGTGGATGTTTGTGTTTTGGAAGAGAATTCGTCATCTGTTCTTGCACTTGTAATGCTGTTGTATATACCTGCGTCCATGTGAAGGCCTTAATGTTGCAGGTACCGAAGCATATCAGACCATCTTTGAAAACTCTTAGGATGAAGCCCTGGTTTTGTTGGAGATAGATTTTCTGAACCTCAGGGAAAGGATTTTAATGATTTTTACCTTTGGTTTGGCTCCTCACTGCCCTATTCCTGAGGCAGCTGTTGAAACTGCCAAAAAACACTGAGTCAGAGGTTTGCACTGACTAGTCTGCTGTCGATACAATATCACATTTGCTTTGCAGAAGTGCCAGCTTACAGAGTGGCATTTCCTGTTGGAGTGATCAGAAGAATGGCAGGAGACAGAATTTACACAGCTGTCTAATGAATATGCTAAAACATTTTGAGCTATTTTAAAATGTGGCTCTGAAATTCCGCTTTTAGCTTATGCAGTTGTGAGGAAATAAATGTAACTGCCTACAACGTGGTGAAACACTTCTGAAAGTTGCTTTTCCCAGCTGTACTACTACAAGGTCACTCACTGAGCCTCTGCCTAAGGGGAGGGAGTAATTGGTGTCTGTGCAAAGGTTCATCTCACCCTGTTCTCTCTTATAATTACTCTATGTTTTCTACTCTGAAATCCTTCCCATTTGTCCTTCCACCTTTTTTGAGGTGAGTACTCCTGTTGTCAAATCCCAGACTCGGAAAAGATGGCACCATTGGCTGTACTTTGTCATGACAGGGTGTGTTGGGTGCTTTTGCCAGTTCTTAGGAGGCTCTTAATGAGTTGAACTACCCAGTAGCCAGAGGCAAATGCAGGGGAAAAGACTTCTATGGAGACAATATGTGGGTGTATAGTAAGGGGAGTGTGATCAGTCTCAGGGCCCTGCTAGTGCAAGGGAAGGCAGTTTGTAGTGACACGGGCCAGATTTGATGATGAGAGGCAGCTAAGGGCGAAGTGCAGTAGCTGAAACAAATGATTCTGAGGATGCAGACTCTAGTACTGGTATTACTGAAGAGGAAAGTGCTGCGAGCCTGATTGTGGGGGATCAAAAATGTAAATACTAGTACCACAGCTAATATGGATCTTCAGATTTTGCCACTGTAGCAGGGCATGTGTGAATTGATGTGGGCAAAAGGCAAACAGGGATGTAACACTGAGCAGGGAGGAGAGGGCTGAGTAATGGGGTGATTTTGCAGCTGTCATAACAAAAGATACACTGGGTAAAGCTATGAAAACAAAGTTAATGGGTGATACAGGGCTGCTTTTTGTAGTGTCTGCCTAATTCTACATGTACTGAATGATATAAGTTTGTATGCTTCATGGAGGTTCTTGTGTAATTCAGGCTAAGGAATTCTGACCCAAAAGTTTCTCTAGGTACAGAATATGAAATAACTAGATGGAAATGGAATAATGCCAATTTAAATGTATTGGAGGTTTTATTCAGTGCAAGGGGCATTTACAAAGTCTATGAATGCATTTTATGCTTTAGAATTAATTGGTCAAGCTTTTGATATTGTGTATTCCAGAAAAAGTCAAAATTGTGTAGGCCTTTAATTTATATACAATAAATCACTAGTAAGACTATTTAGGTGTATTTTACCTAAATTTTAGGTGATTATAAATGCATGAAAACAGTGCTAGTTTATATTTTATTGAATTTTTCCTTATTTATGTCTCATTTTTGCTTTCAGAATCTAATCTCATAAAAGTTGCAGAAGCAATAATCAGGAGTTTTATTTTAAAATGGTGGTTAAAATGTATCAGGTTTCTTACATGAGGTATGAGTGTGGAAGTTAAGTAATTGCATAGCAGGGAAAGAAGATGCTGTGCGATCTTGGACTTGAGGGATGTGCATCTGCTACAATATATACTTGTCTGCTGTAAGTTTTTTTTCTGTAAATACCTATACAGGTCATACAGGCTGAGGTTTTTTCTTTGTTGTTTTTCTGTCTATATCTGGTGCTAGAATACATGCAGATGTAGAGTAGCTTTCTTAGGGCCAGCTAGGGAGACACCTGTAGTGTTCTGAGGATGTTCCTGTTTTCCTGTTGTGGTTTTGCATTGGATCATGTGCCATGTTGCACATACCTAGGGCTCTCTGTGTAAAATTGTTTGATGGGGCAGTGGTTGCATTCTGGAAAGCATAACCTGCAGCATCTGAAGTGGCAGTGGCAGCCAGGATTGAGGTGTGCTTTACTGTGGGTTGTGAGTACTCTGTTTGTGTCAAAAGGCTTTGCTCACTCTGAGTCTCTGGCTCGGGACTGTTCCTGTGCCTGCTGATTGCAGGAGGGTGGAAGGAGGCATCTCGGCAGGCTTGGAGGTAAAGCCATGCTGCCCCCACCTCCCTCTGGATTCAATTGTCACAAATATTTCCTGTATGAATGCAGCCTCTTTGGTCCTATTCCTTGAATCTGAATGTAAACAAAATGTATTTTTATGGGATGGACTAACTGTGTTGAGGATTTCCTCATTTACACGGCTGGAAAACCACATCCCTTCTGGCAGGAGTTGGGGGAAGCTATGGGCTCACATCCTGATGAGGTTTGAGTAATTGGTTGAGAATTTATAGCCTCTTTCCTTATTACGTTTGAGGTGGATACTTGTTTTATTCATCCTTTTCCATTAGATCCCAGCTTGAGTCAGAGGGTATGTGCAGAAATGCTGGCTGTGAATTGTTTTTTGGAGACAGTGGGCTGTTGCAAGCTCTTGCTCAGTTTCCTATGGAATATTTTTTTTTTTTTGCATATTTTTCCAGTTGCAGCCTATTATAGCTAGAGGGATGTGTGAGGTGTGGGTTTGGATTTAACTTTGGTCGTACTTCTGACGACTCTTCCACTGTCTGCAGTCACTGACACAATATTTCTCCAAAGTGTAAGGGTTGCTTCTGGTGGTTTGGACAGCCATAAAAGTGCTCCTTTCCTATATGTCTGTGCATCCTCCTGTTTCAAAGTGATAATGCAATGTGCAGCATACAGCATAATCATGTTGCTATTCCCGTGCCTCTTTAATTTGTAGATCCGTAATTTTGAGTATATAGGTGCAAACATAATGAGAAAATAAATTAACAGTAATAGGAAAGATGTGAGTTACTTATAAATAAATTATCTTTCCAAATGTCATTGGAGGTAACAGATACAGGATTTTTTGCACACAGTATGAATTTCTGTGTGCTTTTGCAGGGTGGCCTACTTGACGAAAAAAAAGTTTTTGGGAGAGTTTTAGCATTTCAGAGCAGTAGGGATCTTTTTATATATGTGTGTAGAAGTAATTGCTAATCTAAACTGTGAATGATTGGCAGGTGATGGAAAAGAAACAGTGTTCTGAAGTTTAAATAGCATCAGTTTCTCGCTACAGCACATAAGGAGGACCACAACCAAAGTAATATGACATAACTTTTTTTTTTCTATTTTTATTAAGTCCATGCCTGGGCTGTAACTCTCCACCACAGACAGCAGAACAGAATGTGCTACCTGTTTAAATTTCTTTTCATGGCGTAGATGAGCAAGGGACAAGGACAGCACGGACAGCTGTAACCTCAAGTAGAGCAGAACGTAGAACAGGGTACTAGAGATTTGATCTATAGTCTCATTTCTACATCTGAGAAGAAAAGAAACAGCATGTCATAGATAATATGACAGAAAAAGTAAGTAAAAAAATTTTTTTTGGAAGTACTTAAATAGCCAATACCTGTACTCTAAGTTATTTGTTCTGCGTGAAGGCCATTTGGAAACACAGGGAAAGCTTGTGACAGGATACCAAGGAGAAAAGTAATCTCCAATAATAATTTAAAGTCCTCAAAGTAATCTGAAAAATCTTCCCTGTACATACTGCTAACTGTGACTACAGGCCTATTTTTCTTTTCCTTTCTGGAGCTTTCAGCACCTTTTATATCTTCAGCTGAGTAGCTAAGATATGAACAGTCACAAGACTTGGATCTTGGGGGTGGAGAGTGCGGTAGTGAGGAACACCCCCCTCAACAGCACCAATATTAGTTACAAACAGTGTAATTCTTCTTATATGGAAATATGTATGAGCAGCCCTTTTTGGGTTTGAATGTTTGCAAGTCGTATGTGTGTGTGCTTTATGTTTTGGCCTCTTCAGCATTGTTTCTGGTTTTCTTCCAGGACAGAACTTTTTAGGAGTTTGCTGTCTGTAGTGTTTGTGTTTGGGGTTTTCTTGGTGCTTTTCTTTGGTTGGTTGCTTGCTTTTGTTTTTGTGTTTTTTTTCTGTTTATTTGTTTTTAAAGTCCTGACTTTTGCTTCAAGATTCCTTTCTGATTTTTAGTAATAGTGCTATTCTCTAGTAGACAACTGAGAATACTCTCTTTGGGATAACTCTGTGGTTGGTGAGCACAAAATGTGTACTGGACTTTTGGTTAGCATCATTAACTTTGTGAAGTTATAGCAAAGAGATTCTGTTCCTGATGCTGGGGTTCAGCTTGATGGGCTGTCTGGAAGTGGCTTCACAGTGCTGTTAATTTTCTGAAGTGTTCATTTTCTTAGTGTTCTGTAGTTACCTCATGCTAGTGCTCCAGTGAAATAGTAGGACAAGGCAAAATGAGAATAGTAGTGGAATGGGCCTGTTTTCAGAGCTCACCTACTACACAGAAGTGAGTACTATACACTAATACAGACTGGTGTGGAAGAACACTTTTAATTCCCTCAGGAAGCAGAAGTCACTGTGTAGTCATCTGGCAGACTGCTCAGTTCAGATGACAGGCTGTTGGTTAATAAATCACCAACAACCCACCAAGGGACCATGATGATGGGGAAGAAAGTGCATTGGAGGTGAGTCACAAGGGCCCCACCAGCAAACATTTCTTAGGTGGAAAATATGTATGTGGTGGTGAATCACCAACTCCACCAAAGGTCTGTGTGTGCCTGTCCTAATGTTTGTGGAATGACGAGTACTGGTAATGAAAACCTCAGCAAGTAAAAATCAACACCTCTATGGAACACACTGTGAGGTTCTGGGCCAATGTTTTAAACCTGATTTTGTTCTGTCTGGCTACAAGAAAATGTGCTTTTAAGAGACTCTGTTTTTTGCTCTTTAATTTTAAGACTTATTTTTTCTTTTGAGGTATAGATTCTATCTGGCCAGGTTCTTGCCTGTTGAAGGCTTTTCTACAAGATGAATGACGCTTGAAGTGTGTAAACTAATTTGAGATTTTTGGTGTCTAAGGTGCTGTGATTTATTTAGTGACATTTTGAAGAGGGGAGGATGAAACCCCTCAAGTTCTATTTTTAAACTCTTCATTTAGTGGAGTAAATCAAAGATGTTACCTGATTTTTTGCTCTATGGAATTTTAGTCTAAGATTGATAGAAACATTATGCATATGGTGATAAATATAAAGGCTGATGTAATTCTCACATAAGTCTGCACCAAAATAAAAGAGACTTGGGTGCAAGAATTTCCTGAGTAAAATTAGAATTGGCCAGATAAGTACGTGCCTCTGACTTCCTCATTTCTCCTGTCTGCTTCACAGGGCAGCTGTGTTCCTTCCACAATATTGCTGCTTCTCACCTGTCCCGTTCAGTGGCAACCTTCTAGTCCTAATAAGGCTTGACCCATAAGAGGACTGCTTTCTGTCTCTGTAATCTTTCTTCATGGGGGTTTCCAAATTTTCAATTTGCAAACATATTGGACTTTGGAGTGGCAATACTGATGCTTTTTTCAGTTTCCAAGAACTTTTCCTGTAGTTAAAAGGCGTGCTAATGGAAGCTAGAAAAAGAAACTAGGGTTTATTTTATGGTGAGGTGCAAGGTCTTGAGTATGTGAAACATCCAATATTGTGTATTAATTATTTTTAAAATTGAATAGACCTTATTAAATGGAATTGTTATATGATTAGAAATTACTAGCAAACATGCATACTAGACAGCATTTATTTCAGGAGGACAAAGTGGAATTGTCCTTAAAATAAGGGATATTGTTAACTAACTGAACTTTTCCAGCAAGAAACGAGTTCAAAGAAAGTGATGTGTACGTGTCTCTATACTGTTTCTTAATGAAAAGCAAAGCCGAGACAAAGAAGAAAAGAGAAAAGGAGCACCTGCAGCCTGCCCAGAATGAATCTTCTTTCAAGAGTAATGTGCTCATTATGAAAGGTGGTTTCTTTTCTGATCCTGGGGATTGTTTTTGCAGTACAGTGGAGAATGCAAGGACTTGAGGAATATACAGAAAATTGTTATGGAAGGATGGTAAAGACTTTGCAAAATGCTTTCTAAGATCGGTGAGGAGTCCTTGTTATACAGAAGGGTTTCTGATAATCTTAGGGACACTGTAATGTGGTGTTTGGCCTGTTAATGTCTGTGTCCTGCTCTGTTCCCAGGAAAGATCAGAGGGATGACTTTTGGACTTGAGCTCCTCAGTGGAAGCTGTCATGTATGCAGGCTGTGGAGCTGTGGGAAGCTGAGAAGATGCTCTCCTGAAGCGTGCTGTGCTCTAGCCAGACATACGGCATATGTTCTAATCAATATGAACTTAGTATCTACGTGACAGTGGTGGTGACTCTCTTGTATGTGTGCAATGTGCCAGGAATGGCTTGGCATCACTTGGATGGAAGCCTCTTTCATCTTGAGAGTCACCTGTTTCAGAGGCAGCTGGGGAGTGATTCCAGCTCTTTCAGCACCGGTGATCTTGTGTAAGCTGATTCCTGTTTGAAATGCTCAGCCAAAATGATTAGTAGAGAGTTCCTGGCTTGTTGCATGTCTGGCAAGTGGGTTACACTTCAGAACAAGTGGAACTGCTCTCCCTGTCTCAGCAACTGTTTGTGGCAAAATGAGGATACGGGAGGGGGACAGAATGCCTTTACTAGGCATTTCCTTAAAGTGGTGCTGCAAGTGCAGAACTTTTGTTGCAGTTGCTCTTAATATTTGAGTAGTGACCTTTAAGTAAGGGCTTCTTTCAGGGAGGTGGTATGAGCCTAGCTCACACACATATATATGCTTGCTTTATCTATGCTCATGTGTAGATGCTGACTTTATAACTTGCTCATCATATATCTGTATCTGTTTTACTTACATAAAAAAGTAGTATGTAGGGTATTCCTATTTGTAATGGCAAGAGCTGATCTTAAGTGTGCTTAGCTTCTTCTGAAGTGGGTTTTGTGATACCATGCTTAAACATCTTTTGAATGGTTTTATGAAGAGAAAACTGAAGAAAAACAATATTTCTATTTGCTTTTTTAAAGCATAGCTGTACCAAATAAAGACAACTTGTGTTTTTCTTCTTTAAAAAAATACCCCCTCCAAAGTCACAGTTGCGTCTTCCCCTCACATCCTATTTTTCCATGATCATAACTCAACTTTAATTTTAAAGAACTTGTTTAAAATGCATGCTACCTTTTTGAATGACTATGTAATAGATCTCCAGATCTATATATCAGAAGAGAATTATTTATTTTTTTAAAGAGAAAGAAAAAAAAAACCACCAGAGGATTGTGTGAGATTTGACTATGTATATAGATATACATATCTCTATATACCTGTATATGTATAGTTGGAAAAGAAGTATTATTTCTAATAAAACTTCATATGAAGCAGAACGGTTTTTCATTCTTTACCTTTTCAATGACAGAGCGTTAATTTTCATTTAGTGATTTGCCCCCACCCCGTCACTTTGCAGTGAATTGGGATTCCAGCATAAAAGCCTTCAGCTTTGTTTCTGTGCACAGGTAAACTGATAGGAAAGCTTTTTTCAAAGCTGGTGCAGGTGAAAACTCATCATGAGTAACCGGTGAGTTCATGTTTACATTCTTTTTGCAAAAACTAGTTAAAAAACCTCGAACAAAGTGTGACACACATTTTTATATGCAGAGACGTATACATGTAGGTCAAAGGGAAAAAGAGAGGGAAGGAAAATACCAAGATGGGCTTTTTAATAGCCTGACATGTTGACGCTTGTAACTGTGTTACACTTGTTTATTAACACCTGTGACACTGAAATTAGCATCTGTTTCTTTTTAAGAGAAGTTCTGGGAGTTGTTTGCTTCAGAAGAGGGGACTTTGCAATTCCATGGTCTTGTGTGGGCTTTAACACAGGTAGAAGAACTGGGAGACAAGAAGTGTTGCCATTTATGTGAAGCATTTTTTTGGGCATATTTCAATCTAGAATCATATTAAAACTACTGGTACATATCACAGGCTACTAAGTGGCAGATGCCAGGTAATGATTCTCACTTACTGCTGCTGATTTGAATGATAATTTAATTCTGATCATATTTAAAAAGAGCCAGATCATGCTTTTCTAGAGAATGTAGTGCATCTAGTGCTTTTTCATTAGTGTTGTAGATCTGAAAGAGTGAGTGATGCAAGAGATGTGAAGGATTTCATGAATTCAGAAGAAAGAGCAATTTCTTCTAGCAGTTTCAGGTCAAATGTAGAATCCAAGGTTCATTTGAAGTTCATTTCAGTCAGTGGTGTTCAGTTTTGTGCTTTTAACTCTAGTGATTTAATTTAGTTTTATTCAAAATGTAGCACCCCAATACCCTAATTCAGGATGCTAGAAATAGGGTAGCTGCCAGTACAAATGTCATCCCTGACTTTTCACTCTTATTGCTCTGGGGATGCTGTTTCTCTCAGTACATCTTAGCGCTGGAATTCATCATTCATTTTCTGGTGCTGCCAGGAAATATCTTTTCATTCTTGGCTTTTATGTAACTATAGTTATTAAAACTACCTTAAGAATGCTTTTGGAGTTACCTGCAGGTCATTGGTGTTAGTCCAGCTAGTATTTCATTGTGAATGTAATGAAAACAATAACAATGTAATGAAACAATAATGAAATCTTGATTCAGAATGAGTAAGCCCCTCACTTGACCCAACAAAAAAAACCACAATATGAAGTTTATGGCCACACTGGCATGTGACGCTAGTTAAGGAGATGAAAATTACACAGTGTAACTGTCTCATGCATATAATACGTCCTTTTAAGATTAAAAAAATTAATAGATCTAAGAAGGTAGTTGGATTAAAGCACTTAAGGAAATGTAAGTGGTTTGATGCAACAGTCTGTATCCCTGTTGTTAAGAATACACTTTTTAGTAGACTCACGACACACTGAAGTACAAAATGCATGAACGATTTGTACTTGAGGTGCTTATGAGAAAACAGGTGTGAATGTGAGTAACCTATGAAATGTCGGAAAAGAAAATGCATGCTTGTAAAATAAAGACTTTATCACGACTTCCTTACCTCAAAATCGGCGACGTGGACATCAATCAGAGAAAAGCACGTTGCAGCTTTATGAAAAGTGAAGTGCTGTTCATTTAATGGCTGTGCCGCCAAAGGACCTTGTTGTGGATGAGGGTTATGCTGTGTGCTTGCAGCACTGGGTGCTATCAGCCTTGGAAAAGTGGTCTGTATCACGCTGGTTAATTTACTTACAGCTTTGGAATAGATTCTGTTAATATTACTTGGCTGACTTTCTGCAGGTTACTTTGTGAAGCAGAGTAGGGAAATGCTGAGAGCTCCTCCAAAATTCAAGTTCCAAAATACATTTTAGCTTTTTTTGGCTAGTATTTTGTGTGTTTAAGCCCTGCAGTTCTTTGGGATTTTTCCTCTGGAAGTAGTAAAGAGGGTTGTTGTTGTTGTTAATTAAACCAGGGACTCCCATGGTAATCGTGATTTTAAGGATACTTAAGAAAATTATCTAGATGTCACCAGTGCAGAAGGTGAGATGGTCAGACTGGATGGTCTAGATCATCAGGCTCTTTTAGATTATAATATGCAACTACAAAAAGCAATTGAAGTGACTGCCTCATCATTTGTACCTTTCTCCTGTCATTGCAAAAAAGTATGAGTTCCACTATCAGTGGTGGAGTGGCTATGGAAAGGAAATTTCTCTCTAGCATGGTTGAAGAAAAACATTTGTGTTGTCCTGGTTGCCTTCAGTTTATTAAGAATCCTTCATTTCATTATGTGACTGATTGCCCTGGAAGTAGATTATCTCTGGTCAGCAAAAGACTCTACCTGAGCAGCTCACATGAGACATGCAGTGAGCTTTTGAGTTGTCACTGTGGGATATTTGTGAAGTGTTTTGTTTTATTGAGAGTAGGACAGATGAGCTGTCTCAAGCTGGTCTCTTCCCTGTAACTGTTGATAGCAAGCATATTTTGATGATGGATTTGGCGTAGTTCTTGCATTGAGAGGAAGATCAGGGTTCATTGAAGAGCATGATTGCTAACTGTCTGTCAAGTGCATCCTGTTTCATTGTGTTTTGAGAGTTAAAGTCTCCATTGCAGTAATTCGGGCTTGCTCAGAGCTCTGTTCCCTTGCACTGTAGTCTGTGAGTCAAAAACTGCCCTGACAGCTTTTGCTTTTCCTGATCAGGCGTCTTGGAGGGATTCAGCTGGCGTTATCAGTCCCATGCATAATGTATGGCAGGACGGAAGTTACAGGTAGTTGATATTATATTTTTATAGAAACCTACTTCGTGAAGGGATATTTGTGTTAGAATGCTACTCTGGGCTTGGCTTTAGCTAATATATTGTAATGGGAGTGCTTGAAATAATAAAAACTTGTCAAAAAAATGCATCCACCTTTAGCATCATCCTATCATAGCAGCAGTGCCAACCTTTCCAAGGCCTGACAACCACTAGCAGCCTGTAGCATTAGAACACTTAAAGAAATGCTAATGCCTGAATATCAGGAGACTATTAGTGAAGTCAGAGATGCCATTCTTCGAGATGGCTTCCAGGGGCTTCTTTGAGCTTCTTACAAATCATTACCACTTGAACTCAAAGCTTAGATCATCTTTGTGGGGAAAAAGGCTGATCTGAATCAAAAAAGGGAGGTAATCTAGAAAGCCAAAACTGCTGCTGATAAGAACATAGATTTAAAACCATCTCTACTTATATTGTCATTCCATTTAAGCTAGAACAAATATAAATATAGATTTTTATATATATGTGCTTACATGAAATCTAATAGTAGTAGCATTTTTGTTTGAATTGTCGAGTCATAGTCTAACTAGTACACAAAAACTTAGTATTGCATGTCTGCTCTGACTGGTTTTGCAGACCAACTGGAATGGGCAGATACCACATAAAGGAAAAGATCAGCAGGATAGACAGTGGGATGGCAGGCGACTGGTGTGTTGTGGCCACTTGGAGTTTTGGAGTGGACTTCTTTAAAAGACAATAAGCTAAGGGGTGAGAAAAAAATAGGATAAAAATAAAATCTTTGAGAGACCAGGCTGGAGAGAAGCAGTACCTGAATCCTGCCACTGGTGCTGTGATTTGGGGCTTTTTCTTGATGTCCTGGGATGAAACAGCAGAGATGGACCAGGAATTGGTTTGTGCTGGGGGTGAGGATAGGAAAGAGGTAGAAGGACAGGTAGGAGTGGGCCGCAGTGCTGGTGAAAGAACAGGATGAAGCAGTGTCTCCTGCTTCATGGCTCTCAGCAGTCGCTGCTGCCCTCTGTACTTGAGCCTCTTTGTCACAGCAAATGGTGGGCAGAAGCAGCCTGGCTTTGCAGGGTCGAGCAGTCAGTCATGACTTTCCCTGCTCCCATGTGTTTGCTGTCCTGTGCAATTTGTCTGCTTTATCCCTGTCTAGAGTTGACTCTGCTGGAGGAGGTTGCTGTCCAAATTAACTTAGATGCTACCAGAGGCCCACTGATAATAAAAGACTGAGGTGTGTATTGAAAGAGTGCCAAGTCTGCTTTGTTAGATTGTAAAAACAGTAACAATTCTGTTTGCAAAAAATGACTGGACCTTGCAGTGTGGCAAATGTGTAGCTTCTGCTGCTGGAATTTGAGCATAGAGTGCTGATGATAGTGTGACTAAAAAGACATGAATATTTAAAAAGCATTGAAAAGAGTTAGGAATGAGGTTTGTAAGTGCAAATGTCTTGAAGTCAAAGTAGGAAGGCTTTTAAAAGGCGGAAGTGGGGTTACTTAGATATCAAACTGGTTTTGATTGTATGCCACTGATACTTACAACAAGCTAGGAAATTCTCTTGAGGCAAAGCTGGAACATCCAGGCTTAGTGAGTGAAAAGTAGTAATTTGGTTCTTGCCATCTTAAGACCTGCCTTGTGATATCGAGTGTGACATAGTGAACCTCAGCTGAGAACGTGGTGATTGTACTTTCTTTCACTTCAATTTCTGGGAGATTCTGGATAAGAAATTGTATTAGGTTTTCTGTGCCTGGTTTCTTGGCTGCATCATGCTCACCTGTTGAGGAAGAGGTGTCCTTGACTAGCAAGGTGATGATACACATAATATCAGCTCATCACTGCAGTAGGTTTGCTGCACGTTTTAGTGCAGATCCATCCCTAAATCTTTGGTGCCTTTAACACAGGTCACCTGAAACAGGAATATTACCAGTCTGGCAGGAGCCCAGCTGAGGCAATAACATGCATCATCAAATACTTACATAAGGCTGTCACTGGAATAGCTAATGGTTTTTTCTTGTTATCTGGCCTAGCTCCTTGCATGACATATAGATTAGTTTTATCTGCACTGTGTGAAATTAGAAGTAACAAAACCTGAAATAAAAAGTAGCTTATCAGCTCCTGTTCTGCAGAGGCAGAAATAAAAACTGTGTAAATATTGGCTATGTTTCAGCATCCTGTATTACAAAACATGTCATGCAAATGTGTACGGAGAAAATGAATAGGGGATTGTGCTTCTAAACACAAAAGGGCTGAGGGAAGAGGCAGGGCTCTGCATGAGTACAGCTGGGAGGTGCATCCATCTCTGCTAGAGAAACATGGGGCCCGCTTTTCAGCCTCTGTCCTTTGTGCTGCACAGAGTTTTAGGTTTGGAGGTTCTGAACTTGGTAATGATCAGCAGGTCCAGCTCTGTGTTTTCAGACAGAATTTTCCTCTCACTTAATTTTTAAAAATATTAGCATCTCCGATGGTATTCTTTAGAGAGTGTGGTTGGTTGCCTTAATGGAGCTTGCTGGGAGGATTTGGGCTTATGCGCTGCTGTTGGATCAAAGATAAAATTACCAGTCAGTGAAATGGAAAGTTAATGTTTTGGTGTCCTAGCCACTTATTTAGTTCCCCTAATAGATTTTGGATTTTTTAGTGTTAGAAATAGTGTTTATGAGCAGTACTAGTCACTGTCTGAGTCTCTCTGGTTTATGGTTTGTAATGGTGCAGAAAGCGATGCCTTTGAGTACATGGTTCTAATAGATTCTGTTTGTGCCACTACATAATTGTCTGTAAAGTGTGTGCTAGTAATCTTTATCCTCAAGATTCTGTGTAAATATAGGGTTTTTCAAAGTAAGGAAAACCCTGTAAACCCTTTAATGCCACTAACACCTCCAGAAAAGTGCCCTGTTTTTTTTTCCCCTTAAAAATTTAAATAGCGTTTTTGAAGGTGGGTAGAATTAATCAATAACGGTGAAAGGCATCTAGATCTATGGACCAGATAATTACCTTAAATGGATGTTGCAGGTTAAAAAAATAACCCTGGGCCTGATCAAGTAGTTTCCCTTAACGGAAGACAGGCAGCTAACATCTTCTGACCATTGGGAATGAGCTGCCTTGCTCTGCTTTTGCAGAAAATCTCAAAATTTGTAATTATTTTGTAAGTTTGTAAGCTACTCAAGAATGAGTATTTCTTCCATCGCTTGGAAGCAATTTTGAACTCAGATCTCTGACCTAAAGTTAGACTGCTGCTC
Organism: Oreocharis arfaki; assembly: GCA_013398015.1. Lineage (NCBI taxonomy): Eukaryota > Metazoa > Chordata > Aves > Passeriformes > Paramythiidae > Oreocharis > Oreocharis arfaki. The sequence goes on along the minus strand of VZRR01001456.1, from coordinate 1,146,720 downwards.
TTCAGTGTTGCAAACTGAAGTGAGGCAGTTTGGCTCCCTGCGATCTCATCATGCCAATCCACTTCTATTTATACATGCACACCATCTTTAGAAATTCAGTAGGGCGTTTGTAAGGAAATGCCTGCTGCTTTGGCAGCTGGGTGGGGAGGAAAGGAGGTACTGAACTGTGTTTTTCTGTAGACCCTGCGAAAATTACTCCTCCTAGGAGACCTGTGTGTTCTGAATAATCAGACTGCCTATCTCTGCAGCAGTTACAGGTGGGCCTGGAGCTGGTGGGGACAGTGTTGCTAACTTTAAACTAGACATCTTGAGTAATCACAGCAGTGTAGCTATGGCAACACAGAGCTCTACTTGGCCTAGGCACTTCTTTCAGGCAAGTTTTGGAGCCCATGTGGAACTCCAGGCTGTCAGAGTTATGCTCCCGTCAGTACTTGGCATAGATCATTTTGAGTTAACGAGATGCATATCCACCTGAGGGGGGATGTGGGACTTCCCCACCATTTGGGATCAGTCAGGCTTGCTGAAGGAGAGCTGTTCATGCTGGTGTCTTCAGTCAAGTCCTCGAGGTAGTAGAAGTATTGATGTCTTTTTACTATTTACTGTGTGTATGTTATGAGTTGTTGGGAAGGGTATGTCTGGCAAGAAGTCAGACAATCATTTTGTGCAGTGCAGCCTTTGATAGTCTGGGTCAGATCAAACAGCCCCTTCGAGGGAAGGAAAACTCTTGTTCCCTGAGAGCAGTGAACTTGTTCAGGTAGAACAAGCTTCAGGACTACGAGGGGGAAGCAGGGACACAGCTGGAGAGATAGGAATTAGGGATGCTCACAGCAGGAAGACCAATCAAGATAAATTGTGGTGAAGAGGGACCTTGCCTTCCCCTAAGAAGCAGACTTAGCCATTTTTAGCACTTTAGTCAGAATGTGGAGGCTTGTTTCAACTTGAGAAACAACCAGGAGTGGATCAATTAGAAAACAAGGCTGGCAAATGGGTCATGTCCTTTCCTTTTTCCCATCTGCTGCAGCAGATGTCTATCTTTTGCCTGTTTGCTTTAGTTATATTGAAGCATTCCTATAGTAGTTTTCATCCTTTTAGCAACTTCCAGCAAGTTCACTTTTGTAAATATAGCCATGAAGCAGAATCTATGGAAGCTGCCAAATCTCAGTTCAGTTATATTTGCCTCAGCTGTCAAGGGGAAGAGAGTGCTTACAATCCATGTTGGAAGAGCTACTTGAAATTATTGGGAGTTTTAGGTCAGTGATGGGAAACACAACTGCCTTTGGTGCTGGTGAGGAAGGAATATGCTGTTTGGTCGATCTTGCATTGTTGTTTTGCTTTCAAGAAAGGGTGATTCAGTTCTGTCTCAGAGGCTGGACTGATCCTGGATCTTGTCCTACTGATAGTCACTTAAATATTTTCTTGTAGCGGTAATGTCATCTGCAGATTTGTTATAGTAACACATGAAAAATAAAAAGGTGTGGTAGTTCTTGAAAAATTGCTTCCCGCTATATACACAAAAATAAGAAGTCCCTAATTTATAACTATTTTCATTTTATTTCAACTTCTCAAGGGATACATGCATATTTTATTTTAGTTTTCCTACCCAACTGGGAAAAGAAACTCATTACTTATTCAATTAAATTAGTTTCTATAAATTAATCAGGAATAATTGTGTTTATATGGGCCAAGACTTCCTCAAGGGGACATTAAATGGGGAGTGATTTAAAATATACTTATTTAGAAATCAATGGCAGTGATTTGAAGCTACCAGTTGAGATGAGTGTGGATGGCAGTAGTGGAGCAGTTTGTCAGATTTATTACAAGAGTTGCAGTAAATCAAAGAAATGTTGTTAATTTACTTTAACAAAGAATAAGCAAATAACAAGCATGGTAGGTTTGATAAGCCACAGTATCGAGTCTTGCTGAAACTATTTAATGAAATACAGATCTGATATTAGGGCTAAGGCATATCGGTGGGCTTTCATCCTTGCAGAGTGTGTGCAATCCTAATACAGACTGGGATACAGTCTGTATCCCAGGAGCCCAATTCCATGCTTTTAACTGGTTTCTGTGGCAGTTTCTAGGTGATGTTGCCCTGTTAGGTGAGCGTATGTGTGTGCAAGTATAAAATATCTAAAGCACACTTGCGGAAGTCAAGCTGTGGTGCAGCACCAGTATGAGAAATTCAGTCTCGTGCCTTGTTCGGAGAGTTGAGTTGCATTTGGTATCTGCTATTTTGCCACTCCCTTGCACTGGACATGTTGCTCTTAGTCTGTCTGATCCTCATTCTTCTTTTCTACTCTCCTTACTATTTTTACTGTCTGTCAATCCGTCTCACTGTTCTGCTCTGGTTCTTTTGGCTGATGGGATACTCCTCTTTTTTTTTTTTGTTTTTTTTTTGGCAATGTAGTAAGTAAAACTAAACTCAAGTGAAGCAGAGTGAATTGGTTTGTATTAACTTATTCTTATATGCAATAAATATACAGTTTAAATTAGATCCAGCACAAAACAGAAAATATAAAAGAAAAACTCAATAACCTGATTTCTGGGGTGGTTTTCTGTCCAAAATTTGTCTAGTCCTTTGACTTTACCAGAGGTACTGAATATCAGTGAGTAGCTGTTTTTGTTTGTGTTGCATTTCTTTTACCTAATATTTTTGTTACTATGTCTTATTAAATATACAAGACAAAAATGGAGCAAATAATTTGATTATTACCAGTTCATTAGGCTTAAAACATGAATTAGAGCCAACTTCAGCTTAGAGATTCATTCACGTGGCTCACACTGAGGTTGGCGAGAGGCACATGCATATTCAAAAATCCAGAATTTGGCTCTGTGCCCGAGTTTTTAGTAGACCAGTGTTCAGTGAAGGCTCTGAGGTAGTAGATCATTTGTTATTTACAGCAGATAATGAGACATTACTCTGATTTTATTCAAAGCTTTGTTACATAAACTCCTTAAGTTGGTAGAGGAAAAAGTATTCATCCTAGACATTAAAGTATAGATAAGAAGAGAGGCTGTCTATTTTGTAAGTGAGTTAAGATCTTGGTTAGAGGTGTTTTTACTGCAAAAACAGGCTGACAAAATACTTGCTTGGGCTTCAGATTTCCTTGGTGTGGCATTGGGCTCTGGCTGTCTCTGAGTCACAGGTGTGCTTTCCTTCCAGCAGCTGGCTGCTCCAGAAATGCCACTTGGAACTGGAAAATTTCAAAAATATTTCACAGCCTTCTTGTGGCCAGAAATGCTTCTCACCAGGTGAAGTTTTCGGCTCATTGGGCTGCAGGGAGTGGCAGGAGTTTTCCTGTAAGGTGAAGCCACGCTTGCCGATCGCGGCTCGCGCAGAGGGTGCGGTTCCTGGACCCCACTGCCATTCTCCTTCCTGGGGAACCTGCAGCTGCCCTTGGCCCAGGCAGAGCCCTGTCCTGTCCAGGGGAGCAGGTGCTTCTCTGCAAGCATAAGGCATCTTCTGGGGAGAGGCTGCACACTTGTTTTTCAACAACACTGTGTCATTTAACGAGTGGTTTGGTTTTGGGTGTTTTTTCTTTGCACCGGATTTCATCATCTCTTCCAAAGTACAAATGGTAAGGAGCAGTAAGGGCTGAGTTGTCCTAGCGTATTCTCTTTCACCATCACTTCTGAAATAAGTTGTTGATCAGTGAATAAAATCTTCTAAATTACTCTTCTTGGGTTAGCTCCAGTTTAAAGGGGCATTGGTCTCCCTCCTTGCAGGTATGTTTTGAGTAACCTTGAATAGGTGGTACAATACCTTGTCATCCAGTACTGTGGCTGTGTTATCCAAATAGGTGCTGCATCATGTATAATTACAGTCCAGATGTTGTTACATGCCATGCAACCGCAGCAGCAAAATTACATCATGATTTCACTATGTAAAGTACAGCAAATTGAGTTGGGTGTGATGTGGAGGTTTGTGAAAGTAGATGATTACCTTCAGCTCTTATGCAGGTGACTGATTTATTTCTCAAAAAAAAGTGTTTTCTCCTTCTTGCTACAGCCAGAGATGACTTTAATGCTGAATGGCTTTAGTTTTCTGTAGGGCTTCATTTAAGGAATTTCCCCCTCCTCGTCTGCACACTGGTTAGAACAATGCCCTAGAAATCAAAAATAGAAGTTAGTGTCCCAAAGGCAATGTCTGTCTGCCAGCAGTATGTATGACTTGTTTGGTGGCAAGTGCTTTAGAATTGTGAGCATGAACTCATTTGGAAAAATGTAAAACCTGATCTCTTCTCCTAGATTTAATGCTGTCCCTCTTCCTTTATTTTTATACTTGTATTGTGCCCTATGAATTTTAATTCTTTTAATTTACATCCTGTGTCAAGTGCATCTGTGGAGCTTCTTACCCACAGTCTGGTTCTCTGCAGCAGATGTTGTCAGGCTTAGCTGTTTGCCTCATGGAGATGTGCATCCTGCTATGCATTTATATTACAATCCAAATCATCCCTTTAGGATACTATTCTCGGTGCAGCTTTAAATATCTGCAGGGTGTCTTGAGATCTGAGAAGATCGGGAGATCCCTAATTCCCATGACCCCACCAGTATTTCCATTTAAAATGGAAACAGTCTGTCACAGGTTGAGCTTGTGAGAGACTGGAGGTGACAGGGAATGTGTGATTTTCTTCTAAGATATTTCTCTTTGGGAAAAAAATAAAATAATTGTATGGATTTCTCCTTGAAGCCTATTTTAATTGAAAGTTTTCCCCATTTGCTTTGTGTAAACACTGATTTTAATTTTTTTTTTCATTAGAGCAGGAATTTGCCTCTTTAAAAAAAACACACACCACCCCTTGCATACCTTTCATATGATCTGACACATGATGGAGAGGCTGTAATGCTGCCCTCCAAATGTATGATGTGTGCTGTGTCCCTCCTTGAATTAATGACTGAGTCCATGCCTTTGTAGAAAGTGGCAGTTCCTGAGAAACAATGCCAAGAGATGGGAATGCTGGCTCTTCAGTCTTCTTGCAGAGTACCACGTTTCAGGTCTTAGCTGGAGGTGTGGGAACTAAAACTAATGACCACCCACGGCAGGACTTCCACAGAAACAGGTGGTGATCATCTGCACTTATTTATAAGTATTTCTAAAGTTACAAACTGAGTAATGGCAGATAAACTAGAATTATTGTTGAAGCAGGAGTGCTAGACCAGGAGGCAGATTAGTTACATGCAAAAGGTAGTTTTGTAAATCTAGTAGGTATCTCACAAGCCATGAATCTTAAGAAAACTTGTGTTCTGCCCTTTCATATTCATTCTGTATTTTCTTTTAAATTAAATTTAATCTTAGTAGTATGATGCATTTGAAAACTTGAAATTATATCATGTTGCTACTCTGCTTGTTGCTTGAAGTGTATTGAAATAGATGAAAAATCTATTTGTTTTCTTACCTGGGGTTCATGGCTAAACCTGAAAGCAAGAATCCCTCTGAAAAATGGCTCTTCAGTGGAAATATTATTCACTGAAATGCTTTGAGTGAATTTAAAACCCTGAAATGAACCTGTTTTTCAGATAATAAATTTACCATGGCACAGGATCTAACAAATAATTTAAATTCATAGGTTGATTTAGTTTTGTTACTGCAGCTGAAATAGCACTTTTTCAAATTAAAAATTTAAAGTGAAGACTTGTAAGATTGCTTCCCACCCCCATCTCTCCTCTTCTTATCTCAAGGTAAACTGGAAAGATCAAGTATCCTTTACAATTCAAGCTATTACTATGTAATGCCTTGTGTGTACACACACAGTTCCATCTCCAAATGAAATCTTGTATTGAAGAGATTTGTTTGTATGGGAGCTATAGGTGTACATCTTTTTTGTCCTTATGCTTTTAATAGTATAATTTTCTGGATTCTTGCATGATTTTTTATCATCAATAGGATACCATTCTACTCCTTTTAATGTTTTTCCACTGACTCCATTAAAAAATAAAATATATCTTCTGCATACCTGTGTGTAAATTCTGAGGTAAGTGGAAAAGGTTTCACTAGCCTGGATAGTTAATTAAAGCCAAGTATAATAGCTTCAGGGATGCCAGAGTTTAAAAACCAAGTATGCTGAAGTGATGCTTTAAAAGGAAGCTTTCCAAATTTGCCTGTGCAGTGGTAAATTAAATTTTAATGTAAATTTGAAGGTACAGAATTTTGCATACAGAAATCTTTTGTGTGCATTGTGTATTTAATGAATACCTGTAAAGTTGAAAGGTTGCCAATACATAAACTACCAGAGATTAAACAGTTTTGAAAATAAAACCTAAACCTTCACGCAAGGTGTGATGTGTGATTCTACATTTTACAGTGAACCTGCACACTTCTAAGGGAAGGCTGGACAAAAATCTATCTTTACACAGGATTTTTTTTCCCAGGATTCATTAAAATCTGGGTTTGCTACGTCTGAAAAATGTTGGTTTGTAGTGGAATAAATGACAAACTACAGGACTGAAAGTCCTGGGGTTTTGTTTTATTAATCTGAAATGTTTCCTTTGGGCAGAGCTGATTGAAAGAAAAGGAAAGGCTTAGCCAAGGGGAGATCTCAGCTACAGCTGACTGGCAAACAGCCTGCACATTCAACCCCAGTTTATGGATTATTGATTGGAGAGGAGATGAAGTGCAGCTCCTATTCTCAAGGCAAGCAGACTGCCTTACACAGAGTGCAGCTTAACTTTCTTTCTTAATTAGTGTGGAATACATAATGCGTGTGGAAAAAAGGAGGTCTTGTTAACAGGTCAGAAGAAGTTAGGTTAGCCTGTGTATTGCCTGTCCCGATGAAAGCAAAGTCAGGAAAATCCATCTGGATTTTTTTTCACTTGGTTTATGAACGTAAGTCTCTTTGTATGTGTATATATATTGTGTATACATATTGTTCAGTTGAGTACCTCATCAAGTTTAAAAAATGAGGGGTTTATCACCGAAGTCTAAATTCACTTCAACAGAGAAATTCAGAGCACTGAAATATTATAAACAGAGGTAGCTCTGCAAGAAATGGATGATGAAACCTGATTAAACACCCCAAGAACTACCAACAAAACAAAATACAAACAACTCTTACCTGACCCCAGCAGCAACTAACCACGGTCTAAAAATTATGCTTTTGAGTTTAATGAAATACAGATTATGGAAATGGCATCTTGGGCAACATTTGGAAATAATAACCATTTAGGTGGTGTATGAATATAAATAGTTTGCACTAATAAAGGGAAGTAGTATGGTATCCCCTCAACCCTCTAAACTTAGTCTTCCTACTGCTATGAAGCAAGTGCTTGTCTGTAGATATGACCTGAATATGTAATACTCTACATGCATTTTTCTTTTCTCCAGAGCAGCCTATGGGATTTTGAGTTAAACTCAATTTTCATATCTAGTTGGCAGAGAATTTGTGCTGAAATTAAATTAGAGGGCTCTTCTGGCTTCTGCCTGTGTCTGCTGTAGAACAAGGGAGGTGAATGTAAGATTGCTGGTATGAAAAAGCAGGGTTGCCCTGATCTGGTAATGCCGTAATACTGGGGTGACCCTTAAAGGAAATCTTGTTGTTGTTTTTTTTCTTCTTTTTTTTTCTGTCATCTCGTGCAATGATTTTGCAGTCCTATGTTTTTAATATTCTTTAGCATGCTAAAAAGATCATTTTCTTTACTGTCATTTTGATTTCAGAACCCAGCAGTTGTTAGCTCGTACGAATTCCTGAGAAGTTAGGTGTGTTGCTATAAGGAAAATTCTTGAACATGGGAAATACCACAGATAGATGGCTTAAGTGCCATGTGGCAAATCAAGGAGATAGAACCTCATATTTTGCATTTCAGGTATGAAAAATGGGAGGGCTTACTTAGTAAAGGTGGGTATCAAAAAAAACCTGAAAAAACACAAACCAATACAAAAACTTATTTTTTCTCATAAATGTGCATCGGGGGGGGAAGGGTGAGGTCAACATAGTGTTACAATGTAATCAGGATGGGAAATGCTGCATAATAAAAAATATGTTTGAAATTATTTGTCTATCCTAGGATGAAATCTTAGCTGACAAAAAAGAAACATGATTGGTTGGAAATGTAAGAAAAGGTTCAGGGAGTCATTTGGAATTTATAGAAACCATTTGAAAAGATAATTGCGCTATTTTGCAGCATCATGTTTTAAATTTGATTAGTAATAATGATTTGACTTCTGCAGGCCGCTTCTGTGGGGGAAATTTTGTGGGGAAAAAAACCTGTCAGGGAGGTTTATTTGGTGTATGACAGGCTTGACAAGGACAGATACTGGGTTCTGGTATAAACCTAATTTTAGTGTGAAGTCAGGAATAAATTGCTGAAGTTTACTGACCTACAGGAATATGCAAGTGTGGTAAATGATACGTTGTGTATGTTATATTAATTCTTTCCCTCAAAAAATTTTCAGCTAACCCTCAACAGAAATACTAATGTTTGTGACTGCAGGTGTTCTGCCTGGCAGCCCGAGTCACTGCAGTGCCATGGTGGCTGTCCCCCAGCCACGTACCGTGTGACCAGCAGCAAATGGAACTCGTGGGCTCTTTCATGGGACCAGTGGAGCCCCTGGTCATTTCACAAGGGCCTGAGGGTGCCTCCAGTAGGATAATCGTGTTCCTCGTGTGATCCAGTGTTTCTGTCAAGGGACTGAGCTTGACATGGGGCTCTTCAGACCTTACACTGCTTGCTCAGAGTGAGCTGATGTGGCTGGTGTTCCTGGAGCTGGCGGAGCAAGGTGCCAGCCCAGCTCTGAGCAGTCTTTGGTCAGTGCAGAACAGACAGTGCTTGAGGGAATTGCAGTATGCCAAGAAGGTGTTATGAAGAGTGTGATTTTAGGCCTGTTTTGAAGAGTTGTTGTTTTAGTTTGACTATTTTACTTTCAGGAGCAATTTAAACAAATGGTGGCATAATGTGACTTAGTCACTGCAAAGAGTTTGCAGACATGGGATGGAAATACTATACAGGAATACTACATCAGGACAATTCTTTCGTCAGGTTTAGGGCAGAGACCTTTTATTAGGATGTTATGTGTACAAATATTTACTCAATTGCCATCTTTTTTTGAACTTGACCTGTGGATTAATAGAGGCTTTCTTTTCCAGAGCAACCTTCTGATAGTTCTGTGTTGCTGATTTTATGGGCAGTACTTTACATAAACATGAAGAAAACGCAAATTCTTCTGTGAACATCTTGTAGCATAATGGTAGTGAAATGAAACTCATGGATGCAATTCAGAAGAGATCCTACCATAAATTCATTTTTAAAAATTGCTATTTTTCACACTGTGTATGATATTTGTTTTTATTTATATTTAAGTACACTGGCACATTAAAAAAAAAAAAATTGCAACCGAAGATAACTCAGGACAGCAGTTCATAGTAAGAACAGGTATAAAATTATATATTAATGCAGATAACAGTTCTTAAATACACCTGGAGAAGAGTTCTTCTAATGATAGTGCTAAAGAATATGTAAGTATTCAATTTTTAATTAGTATAATAATCTTTATGGATGATGCATGACCCAGAATGATTTAATTCTGGCTTCTGGGGTCAGTTTTGCCTATCCGTTCTGTGAACCACTGTCTTATTTTGGTTTTATCACCAATTGTTACTCTGATCACAATACATACGTCCAGAGCTGTACTGCCTTTGCTTGATGCATGCTGTGATAGTCAGCAGAATACATTTTTTTGAAATCTTTTTTTAAGGTTAAACTTTATCACTGACAAAGATTGACAGCTGTTGAAACTACTGTAATGAGGATTTTATTCCTGCTGTCTGTGCAGATTTATCACTGAAGTTTACTTTTCTCGTTTACCTGTGGAAGCATTTACCTCTGATGTTGTTCCCCTTGTGATCTACAGCTGTGTTCCTTTCCTTATCAAAACAACATTGCCTTGTGTTCTTTGTATTAATATAAAAAATTCAGAGTTGGTGCAACAAATAATGGTTATAAGATAGAAGGGCAAAGGAGGTACTCCTTAAAAGCGATCAGGATCTTGTTATCTGTTCTGCAGTGTTTTCCGTGGTTACATGTGGCCTATGGAATATGATTTGAAAAGAGCTGGTGAGCCTTTTGTCCCAGCTGTTACCCATGATGTCCTCAGCAGACCTTTTCCTTCTCACTGACATGCATGCACAGGGAGACATCAATAACTGATGCTGATGGACAGGAGAGTTGTTCTGGTCTAAATCATTTGGTTGCCGCATGAACAGCCCAAGTTGCAGCACTTTGCTAGGAAGCATTGCAGATGTGCTTCTCTGTACTTCCAACAGTATGGCTATGACTTTACTCATTTGAAAGTGGTTTAGAATTATAAACTTCATGGAGCCTTTCAGAGGCTTAGAGTACTGCAGAGGTGCAGTTAACCACTTGTAGCATCTCGAAGGTCAGTGGTGGTTTTCTTGAGGTGGGAGGCTGTCAACCTGCATTTTGTCAATTCCTATTTGTTTCTGCTGCCATCTCCCTGACTACACAACTGTGTGCAAAGCCAGGCTGCTTCTTCTCTTCATGGGGTTTGGGCTATTTATTTTAGTAAAGCAGTGACTACAACTGTTCTTTTCCATGCGTACTGCATATAAATATGTGACTTTATAGGACACAGAGCAGAAACCCTAACAATGTATGCAGAATTCCAGAAAGAAGGAGATGAACACATTCACACAGTAGCAAAGCCTTATTTAGTACTAAGACTCATCCAGGTAAATGAGTCATAAGCAGGAAAGAAAAATAGGAATCATAATCAAAGGAAATTAGCTATGGAAAGGGACATCCTAACTCACTTGCTGATTGGACTTGTCTTTGTTTGTCTTTTTAGCCTTGGCAACTTCTTAGTTTTGTTTTACGTTGTCCTTATGTCATGAAGGAAGTCTTATATTTAGTTCCAGTTTTGGACCTCAGATAAAAAGGAAAAATACAGGCAACTCACCCTTGCCCCCGAAATAGTTATGTGTAAAAGCTTGTTAATGAAAACCTATATAAGAAATGTAATATAGAAAGAAAAGAGAGGATAATTCTTCTGAATCTCATAGGTCACTTCAAAAGCCCAGAGAGCTTTTCTTTTATATCATGAAGTATGCAGTACACATGCTGTTAATATGAATATGTATTTCTATTCTTCAGTCTCTCTGGCCTACCAATAGAAAATTCCCTCACATTGCTTATCATGCTTTCCTGTTCTGTTTCCAGTAGTGTGACAGCTTAGCTTTACTTATGTCAATTTAAGCTAGTTTACATTAATACATTTGCTATAAAGTGTTCTAATGCCTACTGAAAATCCTTTAAGCTCTACCAAAATGGAGATGGCCTGATCTGGAGCATCTTTGATAAACCAGCGTGACTCATCCCTGCTATGACAGCTTCCCTCAGAGAAGCAGTGAGTGGAGAGATTCTGGTTTGGTTTTTTTTTTTTAATTTTTAGATTAAATGATGTGCCTTAGAGATATGTCTGTAGTGATGTTTGGTGATTCTTTAAGCGTTTTTGCTTGTAGACTCAATTGGTATTTGAATGGCAGATTGGTGGGAATGGAGGTGCTGAAGAAAAATTAATTCTGGCCTTTGAGAAGAAAATACTTTGTCTTACATGAGAATTCTAAAACTTAACTGTGATCTTGAATATGAATTATGTTTTTTACTGATATTATGCATAATATTTAGAAAATTAGGAATAATAGATCATGTTTGTCTTAGGCCCTAACATATCCCGCTTGTGTAAGAATCAGCTCACAGTTGCTTCCTGCAAGCAAAAGAATGGTGTCTTTAAATGGGGTTAATAACAAAAAAGTTGTCTATAAACAAGTTGAAATAAAAAGATAAGCTGATCCAATAAAAAGTAAAATTGCAACTAAATGTACAGGATTTTATTTGTTTAGGGATTGATGAGAAATACTTTAAGGTTTTGAATGAACAATTTTTATTGATGTGCCTTTTTTCACTTTGTGTATTTACTGTTTACACATGTGTAAATTGTTGTCCATGTGTGAGTGCAGAGACTTTTCTCTGACTATTCCAGTTAAATCCATGACTGGATTTTGCAGCCTATGTGCTTACTCTACCTTGTCCCTGTTTTCTTACCAGTGTGCAGAATACAAGCAAATTAACTTGTCAGGTCTGTAGCAAATAACAGGAATGGGATATCGAGTGATGGAAGCCTCTAGTGCACCTTCCATTTCATTCTCATAGTGGTCATTACTTTTTTCCTCTTGAAGTTGAACTTCTTCCTAATAACCAGTTTTACTGAAGCATTTCCTTTCCTTGAGAATAAATCAACTTGCAGGACACTTGGAGCAGATTTGCAAATGCCACACAGAAATACCCTAAGTAAGAATAAGAAATTTTGTTTCATGCTCCTCGTGTCGTTGAATGATGCTTTAACTCTTGTTAAGCACTCATTAGGTAAATTACAATAAATGACACTGTTCAGGGATGAGATATTACTTAGCGTGGCCAAAGGTGATATAATCTAGCCCAAATGCCAGCTTCCAGTTTGTATCATCTGAACAATAATGAAAATGAAATAGCTTAATTGGGACTTCTGAGATTTGCTGATAATATCCTACAGAGGCATGCATTGAACTGTATTCAAGATAGCAACAGAAATATCTATGCTGTCATATTTAAAGTTTGCTATGGTTGAGGAACTTATTTTTCCCTTCCTTTTTTTCCCCCTCTTACTCTTGGCTTCTCCCTCTGAAGCAGTATTTGGGCTTCACTGGGAAGCATGTACTTTATAATGGTAAATACTGTTTAGGGTGGCATTTTTTCAGGGAGATAATGTGCTCGGGAGTGTCTCCTTCTAGGCCCAATGACTCAGAGAGCTCTGAAAATATACCATGGTGTGGAAAACTTCAGAAGCATTGCAGGAGGAATTGCTGGTGACTAATTCAGTGACAAAACAGTGGGCATCAGATGTATTTTGTGCTTGTGGCTGATCCATGCTTTAACTTACTCCATCCTCACAGTGTATCTGATGGACATCACTGTGATTTGGAATAGCTGCTACCCCTCTTACTATTTGTTACCTCAAAGTATATATATCTGATATGCATCCAGTATTCATAATCAATCTTTGATAATCTTTTAATATCCTGTCTGCTGTATGTTTGCACAAATTACACTGAAACCAGCCTTTTTCTTCTATAAAATCTCTTTATTGTTTAAGATTAGAGATTATTTATGTTCATTTAAAAGTCAATAAAGAACCTGCTCATAAAAGTTCAAAATCTGTTACTTCAAACAAAAAAAAAAAGGCAATATATCCTTATGCAGCACATTCCAGTTGAATATGAAGGAATATAAAGACCCTCAGTTAATCGTTTTATGTAATTTAAAAACCTGAGAAGAGTGGACAAACTGATCCAGATAATGATACACTGATACAGTGGTGAGATGAGATCTTCTTGTCTAGTGAAGAAGGATCCTTCCCTTTTGAAATACAAAAGTTCAGGTCCATCTGTCTGGCCAAGTTAACCATTTGGGGGTTTACATCTCTTGTAGGTATGTTAACTAAGATGATGATTCCAGCCTGTACTTTTTGTTTTTGGAGGTACAGATGGAAAAAATTCTGTTCTGTTTCCCAGGTGGGAGATGGCATTACGGTTGGTTTCATGTTTATTTTGATGTTTGAGAAACTTGCATTTGAGTTGAATTTTCTTTGGTTACAACTGTTGAACAGACTCTGAGAAATAAGGATCCTGCAAACAACTGAAAGATAGAATAACACACACCTGAAGAAAGGGGAATAATAATAGTGAATTTATTTCTTGAAATATTGCCAGGGATGCAGTTCTAGTAAGCACCAGTGAAATAATTTTGAGATAGGTTTTGCAAAAATCGGTATGCTAGAGAAAGGTCTAGAAACTGGATTGAGTGTCCTCTCTCATGGAGTGAGAAATTCTACATTGAGACTATACCTGTCTTGAGTGTCTTTCAGGAAAACAGAATCTTGGCCTTGAGCAGTACTTCTTACCCTGTGAAGCTGGTAGGCGAAAGGTTACCACAAATGCTGGAATTTTGCAGAATCAAAGAAGTTAAGAGTGAGGTTCTGAAAACATATCCAATTAGATGCTTAACTATCATCTACAGTAATGATAAAACATTACTTTAGATGCATAAAAGCACAGTGGAATTAACTTCACTCTTCCTAGGCTGTTGTAAGTGTTTTGACAAAAGCAATCTGTGTAAGAACTGAACAAGAAGACATATATTTTGTAATAAGAACATCTGTCTTGGATACATAAAGTTGCACAGATACATGTCTGGAACAGGGAGTGATTTTGTAAAATTTGATTGCAAAGCTTACGTATGTTAAGGTTTTTAAATCTGCTCCAGCAATCTCCTGACCTGGGATAATTCTTTCTCTGTTAGCTCCTTTAATAGCAGCAATTATTAGTCATTTCTGCAAGAGGCCTGTGAGGCTGGAGAAGTTGCCATTTATTTTGTTTGACCAAGTTGGTTGTAAAGTAAAAATAATAAAAAAAAAAGTCTGTGTTAGCCTAGTATGTCCTTTTTAAAGGAAAGCACTCCCTTCACGATTCTAAATGTCACTGAGAGGAGCAACACTAGAACCTGTACAGTGAGTTAGCTCAGATTTAGAGCTGCTGTTTGACTCTTGAGTTGGAAAGTAGTATGGTGTCCTGGTTGTGGCTGGGATAGAGTTAATTTTTTTCCTAGTAGCTGCTACAGTGCTGTGTTTTGGACTTAGTAGGAGAACAATGCTGATAACACACTGATGTTTTAGTTGTTGCTCAGTGGTGCCCAATTTAAGTCAAAGACTTTTCAGTTTCCTATGCTGTGCCACCACGGAGGTGCACAAGGATTTGGGAGGGAGCACAGCCAGGACAGCTGACCCGAAGTGGCCACAGGAATATTCTCTAACAATGAGCATCGTGCCCAGTGTATAAACTGGGGGGAGTTGGCTGGGAGGTGCCAAGTCACTGCTGGGGGCCAGGCTGCGCATTGGTCAGCATGTGGTGAGCAATGGTCACCTTCATCACTTGTCTTTATTACTCTCTCTCTTTTGTTATCTCCCTTCTCTTTGTTATTGCCCCTTTCATTGCTATTACTATTATTGTAATCATTGTCTTTTACTTTAGTTCTTTGTTTTTCCAATTCTTCTCCTTATCCCACCGTTGGGGAGAGGTGTGTGCGCAAGTTTCTGCATGGTACTTCGTTGCTGACTGGGGTTAAACCACAACATGTGAAAATGAAATGGAAATTGAGGGTAATAAGAAACTAGGACTGTCGCTACTACTCTTTTCTTTTTTTCCACTGCTAATCAGCAGTGGTGCCAGACAGACCAAACGTTTAAGTATCTAATTAAAAATCAGTAAATGTCATCGAGGAAAAACTTGCAAGAGGCAAATAATGTCAACTGAAATAAAAATTTCTCATTCAGTTATAAATAAGGTGTTAGAACTGAAAATATGCACATGCTGGGAGCTGAAGAACAGAACATGCAGAAGATGATATTTTGGAGGTGCCCTGATGTTAGGTAGTTCTCACTGCTGCTGCAGTTAGAGACCAAATCCTGCTGTAAATGTCCTTGGCCAGTCCTCAGGAGCACCCCTGGTAGCTGTAGGGGGATCAGCCTCAGTTCATGGTGACTTTAACATAACCCACTGCAAAATGATGAGGGCGCATGGCGTATTCTTTTGTTTTCACTTTTAAGCTGCTTAGAAGATACTGGTATATTAGGAAATGAGAAAGCTAGCGTAATAGGGGAGGCTTTAAAGTTACTGCCCTTCACAGTGTTCCCAGAACTGAAGCCGGGCATTTTGGTAACTGCATTTCAGTACTTTCAGTGAAAAGGGTCTGGCCTGCCTTAGTATTTGATCATGTGAGGTTCTCATTTGAGAATGTTGCAACTCCCAAATAACTTGCTCTGTCATGGCTAGAATTTCAGTAATCCACTGAAAGAGGGGACTAGCAGTAATATGTTGTCAAATACAAGACTAATTAGAAAGTAAATTTAGTAAAAGAAATTTCTGTGTTGACAGTTCATGTTCTATGGACTTGACCTAATCTGGATTTTCCTGAAGTCAGTGGTAAAAGGTAACAGAATTGGGCCAAAGCTGAGTCCCTTGAGAGTCCCACTTCTGCAGAAATTTAGTTTCAAGTTTTTTCTAATTATGACTCTTCTCCATTTTTGTGCTTTATCCTGATTTTTGTAGTCCCTGTTTAGCAGAAGGCGCTGTCTCAGTGTGGCTGGGATCCCAAATGCCAATTCTTGAAGAAGAGATCAGAGTAACAACAGAATAATAGATTAGTCCCTCTTGCAGTCCTCTATCTCATTCTCCTGACATAGGAGACAAGAGGGAGCTTGGGGATAAAACTAGAGGACAGAAACTTCCCTGGCCTGCATGGTAGCTCCATTCCTGAAGTGTCAGTAAACACACTGTAGGTCTGGGGTGCATGATAAGGTTTCATAGGTGTTATAATGTGTTTTCATTATCAAGGAAAAGCTTTTAAATACTGTCAAGATTTCTGTGGTGCTATCACAGAACAGCTACCTACACATTTCAGTGCACCTTTTATCAAAGTATTAGGGTTGGCCCTTCAGTCAAAGATGACTTTTTCCTAAGAGGCAACCTTATTTTCTTTCAGGAAATAGGATACTGGTGATAAATACATACTGCTCACATACATACAGAGTGATCATTTAGATACACCAGACCTTTAAAATAGACCGTATGTTTATATTGGTGGGGTTTTTTTCCCCTGTTGTTTAGAGCTGCGATGATGGTTTACTTCTCTGTAAGATGAGAATAAATTTCTGTTGTTAAGTGGATTGGTTGTTTCCAGGAGTTGGTGCAGATGATGTTTTGATTCAGCAAAGGCATTATGCATGTTTGTTGTCCTCAAAACAGTTGAGTGGTGGTTTAAATGCTATTTAAGGGCTTAGGAAAGCCTCCTAGGATGTATGA